>VCRD01000081.1:14500-113552 GCA_006783055.1 Trinorchestia longiramus
GCGCAGAGTGGTGCCGTGTGCATAATGGTGCCGTGTGCATAGCGGTGCCGTGCGCAGAGTGGTGCCGTGTGCAGAGTGGTGACGTGCGCAGAGTGGTGCCGTGTGCACCGTGGTGCCGTGTGCACAGTTGTCTGGTATGTACAATCATAATATGTTATGATACATACAGCGTGGTTAGGTGAGCAACACAGAAACATGTGAATACTATACAAACGTGTAAAAATATTTAAAGCGTTGAATTACGACTAATAGTTTTGAAAAAATGTGAAAGTACTCGGCAACTTTCAAAATAATTTGCAAGAATTATATTGTGAGTTTATTAGTTCTTAGGGGTGCATGTGGGGTGTCGTACAGCAGTTTCAAAATATGGTTGAGAATATTAATAATATTATGGCATGGTGGTTAAAATTAACTATAGGAGCAATAATAATGGTGAATATGTTCATACAAGTTTACATTTAAGCATACGGATCTTATTTATGACTTCTCTTGCTCGAGTTTCAAGATTTTGTAAGTTGTCTCCAGACTTATCTCTCACAGGTTTGTTCACCTCCTAAACTTCAGGATAAGAGGGCCGTCAATTCCATTGCTAACCGTTGGCAGTCAGAAATTTGCATTAAATATTTATCGATGAGCCAAATCGTAACAAACTGTAAAAAATATTAATACCATCTCAAGCAAACACTCACGTGGGAGTACAAACGATGCTTTTAAAAATTCCAAACATGGGAGACGCCGGAAGCTGGAATGACAGAAGTTTTTTCTCAAACCACAACATGATGGGAAGAGCCTGGTATTAAAATGAATGTTGAATAGATCGAAGAAGACTAACAGCATTCTAGAAAACAACTGAAGAGTGGAAAATTTCTTATTACGGTGGTAGAAAATATACTCCGTAGTAAATGGTAGATTACGTACGTGATTTTGAAATCGTAGAAGTGAATTTAACATTGGAAAAACATTTAATTATTGTTATAGGAAGAAAGACGATCTGCTTCCGAATAAGTAAGGTTGATGAGCTATTCATCAAATACACGATGCATAGGCTGCAATAACAACGATATGTAAAATAAAGATATTTACGCCGCGTAAGAAACAATTATTACTAAAAACCAATGTATTTAAAACCTAAATTTCATACAAAACCTGTCATCTAGTAAATCTTTGTAATTGCAAATTGATGTCCTTGTCTGAGTCCTTCACTGCGAAAGTATGCGTAAATCAGCGTCTGATGGTTTCCACAGCGAGCAAGCAGTTCACGCCTGTTTTCTGCTTTCATGGGCTCGTTACAAGCGACAATCACTCTTTTATGTATGAACAGCTCCACAAGAGCCCCAAAATTTGTTCAGGGACTGTTGGAGTCAAAAGTCCAAACACGCTTTGCTAAAAATCTTATCTCAAAGTTAAATGATTCCCAGAGTGATTTATTTTCTGGGATAAACTACTAACGTTCCATGTCGTATAAAAATAAGAAGCAAAAACAAATTAAACATTTGTCTGACAACGAAAAATTTCTCACACGTCTACCCTCTGGTGCTTTCAGCCCTTCATTGTAACATCAAAAAAAGAATATAGTTTAGTACAAGTTCTATCTTTAATTACAGCTGGATACTTGAAGACAACTAGAAGCCCAGGACCACTTCAAACACCAGCCCTCGCCATGTTCCTACATATATTACAGCAAGTGTGTACAATATATATTATTGCTTCGTTACAGTGTACTACATATATTACAGTGTGTACAGTATGTATATTTGCTTCGTTACAGTGCGCTGTGTATATTACAGCAAGTATCTACAGTATATATTATTGCTTGTCTACAGTGCGCTGTATATATTGCAGCATGTACATATATGCAGTATTACAGTATACATTATTGCTCTGCTACAGTGAGTTGCATATATTACGGGGAATATATAAAGTAATGCAGTAAATACTATTGTTTCACTACAGCGTGCTGTGTACATTATATCAAGAACAGTAATCATCTATCATATATAGACATAATATAATATATCTATCAGCATATATCTATCAGTGTTCTGCTACAGTGGGCTTCCATGCAAACCTCAATGAGAGGCAAAGAGCAATGGGAAGGAGCAAGCGATGCCTCAACTTATTTATTTGAAATACAGCATTTCTTGATTGTTATTTGTTACGTGCAAATATCCGCCCGTAAAGATCTGTACTCCCATGTCAGTGATGCAACTACACTATCTCCTCACGCGTAACATCTTGTAAGTCTTTTTTGCCGCTCGGTCTTCATTGTTTCTGTTCTTACCACCAATTCATTCCTTACAGCTATTTCCTCATCAGACGAATTTGCTTTTCTCAAATTATTAATTTTGAAACATCCACTCTGCACTTTTCTAAAACTCTCAAACTCGTTCGAATTAAAAAGAGTTATTTTCTGCTTATTATTATAACGTTCATTTTTATGAAACAAATTCATCCTGTCAAACCTTTAAACAAAATTACACCACTAACTGTTCATGACGCATGCGACTGAGTTATCCCTAAGCTTCCTCTCTTTACTTCTTCGATAGAAATTATTTTCCAGAATAACGCAACGCACGTAGTATGCAACAACTTTTTGAACCAACATAATGTACTTCGTAAAGTTCTTTGCCGTACGTTTACAGTAGATATCATTTATGTTCGTCTCAACTTCGTCACATACTTTCGGTAAACTCGTCAGAGATAGTGGAACTGCCGCAGTTAATTTCGTATTTTCTAGTAAAAGTCACCCTGTGATGCAGTACTTCAAGCGTCGTCTTGGTATAACGTTTTTACTCTTTTTTCTTTTATCTATGTCACTTGTTGGTGCACAATGAAATACAATGCCCCACCATGACTTAAGGAATATTTCATTAATAACTGCTACAGCCAATAACCTTTCAAAATTCCTACTGTTGAAAGCTTCATGTTGGGCTTTATTAATAATTTGCAGCGTAAGCCAAGCCTCGTAATATCTGTGTTATAAATTTGTACTGCACCATCGTAAACCCGACAACTTTAGAGCTCATTTAAAAAACCTATACACTGGGGACCAAGCGGCAGCAAACCTCTTTTTTCTGATATTGCCATAGGTCTCGCTTGTTTATAGCGATAAGATCTTCTACGATAGCGCTGCTCAACTGTTATGACCGCCTCAATCCACACATTGAAGCCATGAACGAATAAATTACGTCCAATATGCGTGGGTGATGCGAATCTCGCAGTACTCAGCAAAGCGCACCTCCAAGAAAAGAGTCTTGTAATTGTTCAATAAGAAAAATAACCAAATGACGTTAAATACACGAAGATTTGACTTAAATTTGCAGAAATAGGAAACTGTTCCTTGCAGTAATTTATTCACTTGTCAAAAGATACGAGGTTGGACGCTTTCCAGCGTCTCGAGATGGGTAGCACAAAAACTGAGCAACGTGAAGTCAATGTGTAGCAACACAAAAATTTTTCCGCTCTTTAATAAGTCAATATGAGAAAATGAAGTACTACTTACTTTCCGAGTTGGAAAAATGAACAATCCACCACTGAGGAACATACCTGAAAAAAGAAGGAAAACAAATCTATTAGGTAAGATCATATTATTGGTTGATTACGAAATATATCACTTGTATTGACAAGTAGCTACAAGGTTTGTCACAAGCAATCAATATTCTAAAATTAATGAAAGTAATTGATAGCGGGGTTATGAGAAGTTTTGAATTTCAGTATTTTTATGAACATAAGCCGTGGATTCCTTCATTTTACTGTGCGTCAAAAAGTATGGTTTGTTTGAGAATTTGACATAAATGAAGTTTTGTATGGGCAGCTTCAGTTTTTATTCGAACAGCAAGTTACAAGTAGCATTTAACTGTTCAAGTCACTTTACTCAGATTTCTGTCAACTGCTACTCTTCGCCAGCGATATTTATCATGTTTTGTATTGCCAATCACCGTCAGTTACTTGCAAGACGCAAAATTCTTCTACTGATCAAGGGCTAATGATTTGTCATTGTGAATGCTCGCATACAATGGGCCACGTATTTTAGTGTCTGGATATTATTAATATAGGGAATTACGTAGAAGAGCTAAAATAGTTATTGCTCATTAGGTAATGTTTAGTATAAATGAGACCTAATCAAGTATGTATAATCAAGCATACATTTTATAAAACCAATAAAATATGAAATAAGTATACAAATTCTTTTTTATCTCCAGTACGAAGACGTACACATGTATGACACGAGGGTTAAAGCATGCACTTTCATCAAAATCGAAAAGCAGCTCATTACTTCAGAGATCAAAATTTTGCTGTAGAATGAAACCGTTCCTGATACGTGTAGCAGGATCGTCTAAATGTTTTGCAGTTTAAAATGGTGACCTAACTGTCCCCCGAAGTATGATATAACGAAGGCATAGTTTGGTTCGTCATAGAATTTATTTCAATAGGCGTAAAATTCAGCAGGATTATTTCAGTTCACAATCCCCCGTCTCTCCCCCCTTCTAGTGAGACTTGTTGAAATGTTGTACTCTATGGGGAGTTTAACACGTTGAGTGCGATACGACCCGCCGGTGGGTCGCTCAGGTTAGGTTCTATAATTTTTTCAAGGCTTTCTAGTGACTGTGTGTACAAAGTAAAGATTTGCACCGGCTAGGTAATCGCAGGCAACGTGTTAATTTGTCTGTACATTTCGAGTAAAATATAATGGATTATTCCTAACAAATATTGTTCACCAATAATTTTAACTGAAAAATAAAATATACAATTGAGTATGTAGTCCTCTAAGACCTAGTCTAACAAGGAAGCAAATGATTTTTGTTATATGCATATTGTAAATAATTTTATAAATATTATTTCTGTCAGTACTGGTATAAATTTCTATAATATTATTATTATTATTATGAATAACACTAACATGCGCATCATTATTAGGATTGTCATGGCATGCAGGACAAGGCTTAAATGTTTCAGATCAATTGTGATCATCACAGAGAAACTTGGTAAAGATTTAGTTTAGTTGTCACAATAACTTTTAAGCATTCCGGTGTCTTGGTCGGTCCTGTGTTCTACAATCATCCAAACAAAACTGTAAATATTATGAACAGATTCAAATGTCAAGGGAAAAGTAAAAAAAACACAAAGATCCTCGAGAGCCCACATAAGAGGTAAATTCATGCAAGTACACTCGAAATGCACTCATGCTACAAGCAATCCTGATTCTGTTCTAAGCAGCTGGGATATCCGCTGTAGGAAACACAAAGTGCCATAAAATAAACCAACAAAAAACACTATGAATCTTACATCTCCGGTCAAATAGCATTAAAACCCCACGATATGCTGAAAGACAGTCCTACTCCATACTTGGCGTAGTTGTCTGAGGAACCAAATTTTAAGCAACATTTTAAAAAGGAAAGAACCTTAAAATCACGTTTTTATGAGACACTAGTGCTGGTACTAGGAAAGTGTCAAAAACCAATAAACACTTCCAACAATATTCAGCTGTCGTACTAAAATACCCCAGCTTGAGAACCTCGAACGTGTCGTGTGAAAAGTTCAGTCCTAGTTAAGTGGGACAGAGTTGCGTCACCGCTGAGCACCCCACTCTTCACTTGCTTTCGTGGCTCAACAGTTTTTGCATTCATGTGTCTTCAGCATCCCAGAGCTGGCATATCAGAGCTGGCATCTCATCTTCAGAGCAGGCAACCCAGAGCAGGCAACCCAGAGCAGGCAACCCAGAGTAGGCATCTCAGCATATTCAGAGCAGACATTGCAGAGCAAGTATCCCACCGCACATTTCCCTAACTGTATAGTACGACGCACCGAGTCTACATAATATCAAATTATTATGTTATAATTTTACCCTAACGAATCTGAGTGTAATTTAACACGTTGCCTTCGATTGCATGGCCGGGGTAAATTTTCACTTTGTACGCATACTAGTCACTAGAAGGATCTGAAAAAATTACAGAACCTAACCTAAGTGGCCCACATACGTACCACTTCGGAGTCAACGTGTTAAAAATGAGTGTTATTGGTGGAGCGCCTACAGAAGCGAGTAAATTCTAATCATAATCTGGTTGCATGTCCAAATTAAAAACTTTTAATCGTGTGAGGTGTTCAAGCTTTCATTTGCACACTTCTTCATTTGCAACAACTCCAACACAACTCTCCATGTCAAACACGTTCGCAAAACTGGGAAAGTGTAAAGACTCGTTCTGTTTGCCTGTTCCTCAACTTCCAGTCACTGTAACCCACGTGTGTTGCAGTTGTCTGACCTGCGCTTGGGGCAGAGTCCGTAACTCGGTTATAACTCTGAGCAGTTTAGAATTAATTGTGTGACGGTGCGGAAAAGAAAAATACGTTATTTTTAAGCTCAAACCGAGAAGTTTGTATCTTGCTAACATTTGCTGTAAAAAGGGATACTACATCTCCAAAATGCTACAGCAGCGAAAGTGTGCTTCAAAACTGCCCATTTTTCCAAAGGACTAGGAGAGCGAAACAAGCATTTATAAAATAGAGTAACTGCATGAAAATAGACTAATAATAAGTGGTTATTAGAAACTGCTAGTGCTATTTCCACCCGAATATTACCGGGCAAACTAATTTTTTGTGAAATTAAATTCCCGTTAACAATTATTTCGTATAAATGACTGCGCACAGAGTAAAGCAACAAAACATGATATCGAGAAATAGCGGTACTCAGCAGTTATGTACTTTTCCTTCAGCTGAAATTGTACATTTTCTTAGATTGGCGCATGTTGGCCCCACAATGCCACCTAAAATACGTACGAGTGACTTTTACAGGCAATCTTCTGTCTTGTTTGTTTTTCGAAGCTCAATATTTTTCCGGGATTCAGAACGATCATAACTTTTTTGTGTTAAGAAATAGTGTATGTTAGAAACTCTTGGATGAAGTAACGGGGAAATTTTTCTGTAAAATAAATTATTCAAAATGTCTCAAGTATTTGGATACATTTCCGAAGAAAATATTCTAGTCTCTATTATTTTTTCATTGAGAACCAAATTCAAAAAACGTCGACAGAAATTATTTCTGTGTTGGAGAGGATGTTTAACACGTTGACTCCGATTACCTGATTGGTGTAAAACTTCACTTTGTACGTTTAGTCGCTAGAAGGATCTGAAAAAATTACAGCACCTAACCTAAGTGGTACACATACGTACCACTTCGGAGTCAACGTGTTAACACGTTCAGTGCATAGTGACCCACCGGTGGGTCACGCAGGTTAGGTTCTGTAATTTTTCAAAGCTTTCTAGTGACTGTACGTACAAAGTAAATATTTGCACCGGCTAGACAACCGCATTTAACGTGTTAAACTAAACAAGCAACTGCCCAGCGTTCAAGAACTAAAAACGAGCAAATTATTAGTAGTTGTTTAACCCGTTTGTTGCTATGCGACCCACCGGTGGTCACTTAGGTTAGGTTCTGTAATTTTTTCAGATCCTTCTAGTGACTATGCGTACAAAGTGAAGTTTTACACCAATCAGGCAATCGCAACAAACGTGTTAAATACTTCACGGTCTCTTCGAAGAACAAACGTAACAGAAGGGTTTTCAGCTATGAATTAGTTTTAACCTAAATAAAAAACATTAAAATTTGTGATCTCAAATTTAAAAATAGAAATCTCTCACTCCGTGGTTTGGTATTCGAGTGTAACACAGTTTATACGCGGTGTCTTAAAAAGATTTGATAGTTCGTATTGATTTAGAGACACAAAGAAAATTAGAAAGAAAATCGCTAAACAAGTTGTACGATTAAGAATTAAGATAGATGTAACACGAAAGTTTTGGTCAGTTACTAATTTTTTTTCCAGAAATATAGACTACATAATTTGCCACCTTGCTTTAGTGGGAAAACAACTCTTGACTCGAAGGCAGATAAACAACTTAAGTATGACAAGACATCAGGAAAATTTCTCACAGGGAAGCCGGAAACCTCAAAAATTACCATGACACAATAAAAAATAGCGATACATATACCAGCGAAAAATATAGCACAAGCTCAAACACGTTGAAATGCAAGTTTCCGCTAAGTTTTCCTGTAAATTCAGGTTTTTACCTAAACAATGATTCTCAAAAAGAAAACTTTGGCATCAAGGAAGCGTGAGACGCGCTATTTTCAAACAAAATGTTAGTCAGCGCAGAACACACGTCAAAGCACCTAGCACTTCGTGACCATGGTTACAGAGCAACACACGGGTTCCCATGCAATCATTTACAGCTCCAGCAGTCATCGACCCCCGCCTGGGACACGTTTGTGCAAAACTTTGAAAAGCTTATCGAAAACTATTTTTTGCTCAACACGTTGACTCCGAAGTGGTACGTATGTGTACCACTTAGGTTAGGTTCTGTAATTTTTTCAGATCCTTCTGGTGACTATGCGTACAAAGTGAAGTTTTACACCAATCAGGCAATCGGAGGCAACGTGTTAAGTATTAATTGACCTAATGCATCCTCGTGTATCAATACTTTCACAGTTTGAAGGTCTCAATGCTTATTGAAATGAAATGCACTTGACTTCTTATCGGCGCGGAACTTGCGTTATTCCCATTGGAAAAACTAACACCAGGTCATCT
Organism: Trinorchestia longiramus; assembly: GCA_006783055.1. Classification (NCBI taxonomy): domain Eukaryota; kingdom Metazoa; phylum Arthropoda; class Malacostraca; order Amphipoda; family Talitridae; genus Trinorchestia; species Trinorchestia longiramus. The sequence goes on from VCRD01000081.1 coordinate 23,080, forward strand.
ATTTTGAAAGATTTAGGCCGCCAGTCACACGTAGCTTGTCTGGAACAAAGAATATCGTTGCAGCTGAATTAGGTTCGCTAGTTCAATGACTCGATTGTCGTCTTTGGCTAAAATAGCTAAGGAGTTTGAAATTCAAAGATTTACCGAATGTGCTGTTAACAATGTATTGATATTAGTAATTTCATTAATGGGAAAAACATGAAAAACAAATAGGGTTAAAAATCTTTCATTACGTACCTGATTTCAGCAGCAAGATTGTCTTCTTTCACTTTAACTTCTCGAGTCCTGATGATCAACAGTTCTTTAACTCAGCATTAGGTCATGTTTTTTCTGCAATTCATTTACACACTTTTTCCAAATATGAACGTTTTCGTCTATGTATAGCACTGTATTGTTTTCATTCGTGACTTTGAGAATTTTTAAGATATTTCCAAAATAAAATGAAGATTTACAGCACAACTTTCCAACATCATCTACCCTGTTCGACTGAAGCACAATTTCACGAAAGTCTTTTTCTTCATTTCGTAAGTCCTCAGCGTTGCTTTTTAAGATTTGATTTTTCGAACAGCATTTTCGGCCGAAGTTTATGTTTTACCTTTTTTGTTTAGCAACGCATATACTAGCGAAGGATATAGATTTGTACTAAAAATAGAGTACTCACATTGGTTGCCATACGGCGAGTTACTAACGAAGGCATTGACACACTGAAAATATATTGCAAAAATATTCTGGTGCAAATTGGTTCCTTCAGCAACGCACTCCCTCCGCCCAACTGTCATCACAAACTTCAAGCACACGCTCAACTTGGTGGTGAACGCAAAGCGTATCCACGTTTTTCATGATCCGCTAAATTTATGCGTGAATAATTCGGGTTTAATCCAATATTGAATTAAAAGTGGAGCAGCTCCCACGTTTGCACTTCGTTCCCAGAGTTTGGCAACGAATAAATTTGTCTAAAATTAACACGGGCAAAATTGTAACATTTATTGCGATAAATAATGAAAATGATGCAGAACAAAAAAGAAAACAGAAGAAGAACATTTTTTTCAATCATATTTGCTTCAAAGTGGTTCCTGTCGCTACATCTTTTATTTAGTATATCGTTATTTGATTGTGATTACGTTCTACTGTTGTACATACCTAACGGTAAAGAATTATTGTATGACTCATAATACAGATAATTATACGACTTGTACACCTTAGGAATGACTCGAACATAAGTTTTCATGACTCGGGATACACGATAATTATGTGACTAGTGATGCACAATAATAACATGACTAGTGGTGCAAAACAATTATGTGACCCGTGATGCACAATAAATACGTGACTCGTAGTGCATAATAAACAGAAATCAAGATATTGATGTAGGTAGTGGTTTGAGTTTTCTTAACAAGTTGTCACTAGCACAGAAAATAAGAGTGGGTGAATCACAGGGTACCTCAATAAACTTTTTGACGGCAGGTCTTGCCCCAATGTGAAACGAATGGTTTTATCATACTACGAAATTCACTTATGTGACCCTTGCTTAGAGCCTAAATAAATCATAATAATTTTATCTCTTCTACCGGTTTATTGTCGATATTATAGCCGATTTTATTACTTGAGGTTAGTTTAATGTGTTCAGAAATTTCTGCAGCCGATATTCTTAATGCCACCAGATGGATAAAAAGTTTGCAGTACAAGTTTATGTAACCGTGACGTTGCTACACGAGTATCAGATTCAATTTTATCATCTATTCTTATTACTTCACTTGAGGGACTCATTTTATTTTGCTTTTACTTAACTCACCTAACCTAATCATGGTCTTACGTTTCTATGCACGGTGTTGAGTTCGTTCTCTTTGAATACGTGTTTGAATTTTCTCATTTCGTTCAACGCTCTGAGCAGCTCGTCAATTTAAAGAATAATTCTGCATGGCTTCATAAGAAAGAAAAGAACATATTCTTAATTGATATAATAAATTCATAGACAAGACACTTTGAATTTAAAATAATTCTTGCTTATATAAATTGGACATTACTCTGTACTAAATTCTGACTGAATTAAAAGATTTAAAAGACCAATTAAAGCTCACTTAGTTAGCAGGACTTACTACTGCGGGAACGGAAAAAATGTCTTGTTAAAAGCTAAACAATTTGCTAGTTTCTGTTTTTTGTGAACCTGCGAAAACATTCTCATGAATATATTTAGAGTTACTTTGCAAGACTGCTTAGTGTATGTTTTTGAAATACTCTAAAAATATCTCGGAGGTATATGTATAGAATTTCAATGAATACCGATGTTGCATTTAATAATACTAGTAGGTATACCTTTATTCTTACTCATGGGTATGTTTATTATTATGAGCTGACGTTCATTAGAATAGTAATCTGAAAAGTTCTACACAATGGTTGTCATTCAATATTAACATCATATAAGAAAAAGAGTAGATTGTACATAAAGATTAAGACCCCACACCCAAAATGAACAAAAAATACTGACTTGGAGGCACACTGGCTAGTGTGCTTTTGAGAAACTGGTATTTGAATTTAAAAATAAAGACAATTTTATAGTTCTTAGCTACTATGAAGTTAAATTTCATGCGAAGGAATGGTTTTGACAGAAGCATCGCCAGATCTTTCTTTGATTACTCGAACTGCAGTTCAAAATACTGTATAACGTAGGAGACATTTTTTTTCAGTCTGGAGAACGACGTTAAAACTAATGAAATCCGTCTTTTAAAACTAAAAAGTGTCAGCTGCAGCTGCTGGCATTGAAAGAAAGGTGTCAGTTATGGTCAGCTTTACAGAAGATGGTGTCAGCTACAGATTGCTTGATAAAATAAGGTTTCAGTTACTGTCTATTTTATAATGCAAGATGTCTGCTGACAGCTCCTTAGTAAAGTGTCAGCTACTGGTAATTTCGTAGAGAATCTTTAAAGTAAATTATAATTCAAAGAATAAAGTTACTCATGAAAGAAACATTAGTAGTACCAACGTTCTGCTTGCATGCATGTATATGAAATGTAAACCCATTGGTAACTTATTTTCAGACTTTAAAATACATTCCTCAAAACAGGGATGAAGCTAAGCCTTAAATCCTTCTGGAATAGAAATAGTTCTGTTTTATTTTATTCACATGGCATTTATGTTATTATTGCATCGTAGAATGACTCGTTGACGGCTATGCCGTTGCTCCAAGCTTAGAAGCTCACGACTATCTCAAAACTTCAGCGAGGTTTTGTAATATCCCTTGCTAAAAAATTATAGAATCTCTCAGTGTTTGAGAGTCAAAAATACAAGCAAAATTAAAATATTTCTATTGCACTGTCGAAGAAAGTGTTTTTGAAGTTTAAAGCAACGTCATTCTTCATAACAAATTAGAGCCATTGAGATCTAGATCCTTCCTTTAGCTGCAATTCATTTTTCAAACATCTTTGATGACATGAAAGATTTTGAAAGTCTGTGATCAAAGCACAGGTCTCATTATTTTCAAATATTTTCCTTACTTCAAACGAGCCGTAGAATTGCAGAACTTTAATATCACCTTTATTATCGCTGAAGAATGTGTGATCATGACTCTTCGTCGTTAGTGGGCCTTCGTAGACTCTCCTATTCTTAAAAATAACTCCTGACAAGTCTCAGTTAGATCAAAATATAGTGAAAAATAAGCTTTAATTACGAAACCTTTCTGCAAAACACCGAAGAACCTGTGAACTGAGTTTCTGGAAAAACAACATGATACATCAAAAAAGTAACTTTCTAAACATCTTTTATGACATGACATAAAAACATGTGTTTTAATTGGTACACGATCCCGCCATGTTAACAGTCAACACGCGTAGGTAGCAAAAACTTGCACACAACCCAAGTCACACAAGCCAACAAACAAAATTTTTGTACCAAGAAATTTATGTATACAAAAAAGCTCAAAAACATGTTGGTTATGCAAATATCTTATATTAAAATTAGCTAGAAGAAGTAATCATATCTTAGTGACTGTATACCATTTTGAACTCACTTTTTCGAACAAATTACACACATATGTTACAACTAGCCAGTTCCCGTGGAAGTTTTACGGTTTATATTTGACTGGTTTGAAATTATTATAAAGTTGAATGCATTAAAGATTTGAGACGAATTATTGTGCTTTAAAATAATATCTTCCATTAATTTAATACTAAGAATGACCGTCGTGTGTTTATATATTTATTTTTTTGTATATTGATTTATTTATTTATATGTTTCGTGTCCCTTTCAAAAAAAATTAGAGAGATCCACAGCCTTATATACTCGAGTCCGAATCGTGGATACCGAGTTGGGTGGGGTATTGCCCTATGATTCAGGTACACTGTACCCGAATATGACACGAATTGCAGAGTCAATTGCAGCAGTAGAACACTAAGTGTCTTAGTTTTCACTAGGAATGTTGTCATTAAAGAAATATTTTGAAAACAGATTTTGTTATGTGTGGGGTGAATTTATCAAGCAAAGAGCGAAAAAGTGCACTGTGACAAAATCGACTAAAATGTGTAAGGCCTTCAAGGCATATTTTGGCATGCCTGTTAAAGATCATGACAAACCCTTCGTGTTGTAAAAGAGCTTTGATAATCGGGATGAAAAGCATAGCGTATAAAAATGTGTATCCATGCTTATTTCGATAATGAAATTTTAAAATACTCCCATTTTTGGAATTTTTCATCCAAGTATTTTCCCTTTCTAGTTATTTAAATAGTGTTATTTAGAACAGAATTAAATACGTTTCAACAACCTCACATTGGTGCAATCTCACGTTTATTGTGTTTCAAAATCATATTTTCATATATTCTGCGTATGAGTTTTGAAATTTTAAATAGTCATAAGACACCATCCTCAAATTTTTAGCAAGACGATGAAACACATTTGCATTTTAATACCAAATTTTATTTTGTTTTCTTGCAGGCTGGTACAGAGAGGAAAACAGATCCATGAGATTTGTAACATCATGAATATGGAGGGCACTCACTGATCACTCAAGCAATTGCTTCTACTGTGCAGTGGATGCTTCCAAACGTCGAACTGGCAAGAATGCGTCTAGGATTTACCCTGAAAATCCATTGTTCGAGTGCAACACTGTCTTGAGTTCCCTATGCCCACTCAGCAAAAGAGAGCGCCAAATTATTGAACAAGAAGAAGAGCATAGCAATTTAACAGAGGATGAAGTCAACAATCCAGATTACGGAGATACAACTGAAGGGAGGAATCCATACTATCCAGCCTCAGAGACCTAAATGTACAGATCAGAAGTTTTAGTCTCACAAATTCAAATGATGAGCTTTTGACGTAGAGACTCAAGCAGTGTAATCTGCTCGATTAAAATTTGCAAGTAACATCTCAGAAAAAGCGTCACCAGTTGTAAGGTATAATTTCTAGCCCTAAGGTTCTATCATGAAATGGCTTTAGGTTCTTGCCTGACCGTTATTTAAGGAGGAAAAATAAATGATATTCATAGAATAATAATAATAACAATCTACAATTAATAAAAAAATACAATGTTGAACGATACCCTAATCCACGAACAAGTTTTACTAACGGAAGGCTTGCTAGCGACAAAACACTCAGATTTTGTAGGAACGAAAACTATGTTCAGCCGGCCACAAGTGCACAAGACTAAATGTCTGACGAACTATAGCTGAGTTTATTTTTCTATGGTTATAAAAATAAACCATCCTGAACTGACAGGTACAGGGTGGCCCCTAAGTAAAGTACTTTTTTAAAACTATTATAGCTATAAAACTGCAAATGGTACAGAGATTTGGTTAATTCAGAATGAATGAGGAGATTTCGAAGTTTTCTACCAGCGTATCAAGTCTACCGACAATCACAACATATTGCCCAAAAAATTCATAAAATCCACCCCTCAAAATGAATCGCTACGTAATGGAACAGCGACCTAAAATAGTGGAACTTTACTTCCGATGTAATTGTTCGGTTACTGCAATTCAGAGGAATTACAGGAATAATAATGGTATTGAAAGAAGTCCTTCGAAGAACTATGATACATAAAAGGTGAAAATGTGACTCATCAGTCATTATTAAATTCTTTACGAAGTTTTCATTTTATGCAAGCTGTAGAAATCTATTCGCAAAATCTAATCGCTTTTAGTAGTCCGTAGGATGGAGTTCTTGAGTTAATTGAATGTTATATGGATGATACTTTAGATCTTTTACCAAAATACGTTGCAGTGAGGTACGTGACATACTCAGTTGAATTGAACGTCTCCTAGTTGACGTTTTGAGCCGATCAGCAACACTCGTTGCAACAAGCTGAATTGAAGCACCAGTTCGTATGCTCTGTGGCCTTCCACAACGTTGTCTGTCTGCTGTTGTCCCAGTTTCTCTAAATTTCAAGACCAGTTTTTTATGCACTTCTTCGAAGGACTTCTTTCAATAAGGCGCCACCGAAAAGGTCAGGCCTGACCAGAACAAAACACTTTCTCTAATTAACAATAAATATATGTTACAAATCTAAGTTTCAATGCCTCAAAGTTACCTTCTATGCAGCACAATTTAGTCTCTCACTGGTTCCGGGGATGAAGGATAGTACACTGAAAATCTAGACGAGACCGACCAATCAAAGAAACAAAGAAACAGAATTTACGCCCAAGAAAGTCGGGTCCATTCACTGACACTAGTGTTTTTCAAACTTGATCACCCGCCATCATAAACTCTGTTCTTGCACAATGTGAACGGCAATTCGAGGCAATTGGAATTTTTTGATCTCACAACGCATGCCGACCCTTCATTGAAAGCTCATTTAGAAGTTTCTAAGCAGTGCTGGTCTATAACAGAAGCATGTGTCCATCGTTTCTTTTCACTCACTCATTGCATCTCAAAGCGAAATGCAGCACCCTCAAGACCTGGCTAAATGTCATAAAATTTAAATAGTGTGGTCTGGAGGTTCTTGGGGACTTCAAAACTGTGGTCTTCCTAACGGGCCTCTAAGGTGGTTTTACCAAGTTTCCTTGTTATCTTTACCTTTGGGACAGCAGGGACAACATGACACATTATCCTACCACAGGGCGGGCCAAAACGGACCGAGTCCAGTGTAGAAGGAACAACGCTGAACGGGAGGCACTGTTGAACTCCAATAAAGTATTGTTTCCTTCACTGCACTTGAAATTGGGTCTCATGAAGCAATTTAGCAGAGCTCTAGATAAGGAGTCTGTAGCATTCGAGTTTCTTCAAAAGTTATTTCCTAGGCTGTTGGCGACAAAAACCAAATCTGGTATTTTCATCGAACCACAGATAGAAAATATAACAGAGCGCAAAGAGTTTCCCAAAAAGCTCATTGGGAGAAACTAAAGTGAAGCAGCTTTGACTCAGTAGTTCTAAGTATTCTGGGACATCAACCATCAAATTAAAGTGTAAATGAAATGAAATGAACTTATTTCTAAAAGAGTATACAGTACATATACATTGGTTTTTAAATCCATAACGCTAACATCTTATGAATAGTGACGGTTCTTATCGATAAGGTCTTCAGAGAAGTAGTGATGCTTCAAGTGGGATCCCCGTCCTCTGAGCCGCAACTTGAAGTCGAGGCTCGTAGGGGTGTGCTGATGAGCGTGGTTGGGGTGTGGCTTATGCTAAGCGTCCAACGAAGCAGCTGTTGGACATGTTCTTCTAGCTGTCAATGGTCAGGCAAAAATAAACCGCGACAGCTCCGGGGAACGAACCGGGGGGAATCCGCATAGCAGGCGTGTACCTACACCAGTCGGCCACGCTGGGAGTTGAACTTGAAATTTGAAGAGGATTTTTAGAAAACTTCATTTGAATTTTTCCAATTAGGTCATTGTGCATCCTGTTTACGGTAATACTAAAATTATGGTAATATATCTTTCGGCCTGAAAATGATATTTGTTGTTAGCGGATTTGTTGGTGATGTATTCTGTGTAAGATGTCGTAGTCCACAATATTTCAGTATACGTTTAAGGAGACACATCCCAACAGTATTTGAGCTATAGTTAAGCTCTTTTTGAAGATAAACTCCACTCAATTTCACCATCAATTTTCGCTAGTTTTTTGCTTGGCATATATTTACGATACTATGAACTGTAAATTTATATTTCAGATCCCCAACATATACACTAGTATCCACATCAGAAACCAACCATAAAGATTCAGTTTTCCGGTTAAGAGCTGCCGCTCTAATGTAATCGATCGCCTTCAATAAAAAACAATGTGTATATGTGAACTCACGACACCATTTGACTGCTTCCTTTCTGCAAGTATCTCTTCTACGCCAGCAGCTACAAGTCAATGAATTGTATTTACAGCTAATTCTATACTACAGTAAAAATTTTGATGTTTCATAGTTCAATTTCAGTGCAAAGCTCTAACTTTTGTGCAGTCAAATCGTAGCCTCATCGAGTTCTTAGCAAAATTATTCTGCATCCACAGTGAACAGTTGTGTGGTAGGGTTTATCTGTTAAATTATCGGTAGAAATCACTCAGACTCACTGCAGGGTAGAAGCAAATACCGGACAAGAACTGAGGGCTTTCCACTATATTTCAGTCGTTGTTATTTAGAGGTGTATCCTTACACACTCATAAAATTTCTCCTTACACACTCATAAAATTTCTTTCCTCCTAACCAAGACCACCGGGTTATCACACTTTTTTCCTACCCGCTGTTACTCTTGTCACTAACTAGTTGTCAAGCATGGAACTCTGGCAGTGTAACTTCATAGGATGGAAACGTGTCTCTTGTAAGTCGCATGCTAGAGCTAACATCGCGACAGCCTGCCGTATTATAAGAGTGCAGCTTTATTTTCTAGAGAATTGATTCCTTCACAAGAAGAGGTTTCCCTTAAGGGAGGGTGAGTTTTTACTTAACCTATTTCAGGAAGGTGTTAAATTTGATAAAGATTTGAGTTAAATTTCATATAAAATTGGGTTCACAGTTTTCTTGCTTCGACCACAGATTCATTCTATAGCAGAGCGGGAATTCTGAGCACGATAGCACGAGAAGACAGAATCACATATCGATAAATTATTAAACGTTAAGTATCGAATCTTTCATTTTACCATCGTGTGTACCTTTCCAAAGTAAGAATAAAACATCTGATAATTAATTAGTTTTTTATTTAAGGTCTTTTCAATTCTAGTGCCCAGAAGGGTGCAAACTAAGCTTGCAAAAAAATATTAATTCAAACCATTGAGTGATGAAAAATAAATCTGAGTTTTGATGAAGAATTTATCGTTTTACAATAGTTACTGCAAAGGTATTAAAAAATCTAGAAATGAGTCTGAAATACGAAATTCAGTAGCTTTAAATCTTGTTTTTGACATTTAAAGACTTGTTTTGTTATTCAACGGAATAGAAAATATGTCTAATTATGTGGTTAGCTCGCCACTGCAAAGTTCTGAGTCCAGATGGTCTAGAGATCAAACGTACGCAGAAAGGACCAATCAAAGCGAACACTCGACAGGGGCTCACTGACGCCCACTGGGCACTGAATGACGATATTAGCAACTTGTTTGATAAGTTTCAGCAGAAAAATGACATAAGCCAGCCTGGTATGAAAGCAAGAAGTAAAATATTGTTGATATTGATGTTGTGCTAGACCATAGTAGAAGACCTAAATACGTTAGATAAATTTGGTCAAAGTTTCTAATAACTTTAAGGTAAGAAAATGCAATGAAAATGCCAAATTTGGTCAAAAATCAAAGAAAATTTAATTTTTTACGTATATTTTTTGTTCACCTACCTGATGGAGAATCATATTTCCATCAATAAACTAAAACAATTGTCCTATTCACTTCACGTTAGTTTTTGTTTGATCAGGCATAATGGTTTCGCAATCCTAAGTTATTCATAGATGGAGAGAATTCTTATATGACGTTCTCAAATGCAGGTATTTATAAAGATGTTTACGTTCTCAAATCCATATATTTATAAAGATGTTTACGTTATCAAATATAGGTATTTAGATAACTACGTCTACAAATACTGGTATTTATAAAATTATTACGATCACAAACTCAGATATTTATATGGATGTTTACATTCTCTAATCAAGGTGTTCATATACGTGTTTACGTCCGCAAATACTGTTATTTATTTAAATGATCAGGTTTTCAAGTACTGGTGTTCATAGAAAGAATGGTGCAGTTTGTGCAAATGTAGGAGGTCTGCAAGGCACTTTGAAAATTACAATGTGATTCTGTGGCTGGCTGGTGATGAGAAATATGAGTCTCATTCTATGCCAACAAGCTGGTAAATACTGTCTTGCTTCTGAAAACTTCTCTGACAATCCAAGAACTAATACAAGTTTTCAGCCTTTTCTCTTGATTATTCAAACGGTTCTATGCTCCACTAAACAAATGATTATTATTAGAAGGAGCTACGGGACAGAATATTAAGGAGGAACAAATATTTCTCCACTATTTGCAACGCTAATTGCTTCACCCAAACTTTAAACAATTTTCATTGTACGAAATGCTGATATTTTAATTTTTAATTCATTTTTTCCACCTTTATACTATTCCAAATCGAATATTTTTATTTTATTTTATTGTAATAGTCGCTTAATTCTTTTTTCCAACTTATATTTACATGAGTCTCTTTTTCTTTCAAATGGTGGAAGTCAACCAGCAGCAAGCGGTACTGAATACCTACCTGTCCGTGAAGTACGAAATAATCAAAAAAACTCTATGAATAATTCTTTAATTGATACATTTCAGTTCCGTTTTGAGCAGAGAAAGCAAATAGTCTTTAAAAAGATATTGAATATAAAGGTGAAGATAATTCTTAGTATCACTGATAATCATCTTCATAACCTAGATCCCACCTCCAAAAAATAACCCAATTTTGACCCTCATTCTTTTTCATTCATTTGATCTTAATGATCAATAGCCATGAAGGTCTCATCCATCTCTTCTTGCGGGTACTAGTCTAATGATCGTTTCTATATTTTGATGCTTGCTTGTCCATTGTTTGGATAAGAAAAAAATTTTCTCAGCAATGTAATGTTTTTTATTCCATATTCACTCGTATTTTTCTCCTGCATTGACCTGTATTTGCCTCATATTTTAATACGCTGCTCATTCGTATTTCTTGTCTAAATGAAGGATGTTATCTTACGATGAGGCAATAGTGTATAGAAGCTATGGATTTTTACATTAAACATTTCTGAAATAATTCTATCGAGTTTCCAATGCATGGCGCAAAATCTAACGCTTGCGCAGTCCTTCATCAGTAAATAGAGGAAAACAGCTAACATGGAACTATATTATTCGATATTCTAATTGGAGAATATGGAATTCTCCATACTCTGTAAGTCAAGAAAAGTCAAGAACTGGGTGGTATTAATTTAGATCAGGTACAGCAGCTCATCTGTTGACAGGTAACATTCCACTTGTCAACAGAAGTCACATTCTCTGGTCAAAGTCTAAAATAGAGTTAGCAGTACAATATAGTTTGCAGGACAGGAAAAATCTTCATACAACCATTAGTAATTTATTTTCCATTGCATCACATTCCTACTTAATGATTGATCAAACGATGTCATTGTGCACGAGTCAATTAAAATTCCTCTAGACTTGTAGAATTATGAGGTTAACCAACATCACTAAAGACGTCTCGAGTCAACTCCACTGTAGTTAAAATTTGACAAAAATTTGGTAAGTTTTCCCGAGTCAGAAAATCTCAAGCGGTGCATTGCGGCAGAAGTTCGGGGCTGAGGGACCCCAAGTTGCTGTTTTTGGTCTAAGTTGTGGACGCTGGCAAGCCTGTGTAGGCGCCATGAAAACCTTACATACGACGTGGATTTCGCATCCTTCTCGTGTTTACATCAAAGATGCCCTGCGCAGAAGCAATCCCACTTCTTCGAGGGGAATTTTAATGAGGTTCCAACATCAAAGGATCGACCATAACTCATCAGCTCTGAGTTTATTCCTTGTTCGATTAAAAACTAAATGTACCTTGATGCCTGACTGCCGCTGGAGACCAACCTAGTCGCTGTCTTTCTTGGCTTTCAGAAGAGACCTGAGTACGAAGCCAAAATGAAGATTAATTTCACTTTTTTTAACAGAGGATTAGATTCGAGACTCTTAATGAGTTTTGGGCGGGAATAATTAAAACCTGAATGGTAAACATGCTACTGAATGAATATATATGTGCATTTAAAATAAACATTAAAATTATTTTAATCATTCTGATAACCACTTCTTCATGTTGAGTCAAGATCAATCTATCTGCTCTGTGTGCACTCAGCCCTCTTGGTAATAATTGCATAAAGAATTCCACTATATAATAACTAGTGTACCCAGCTGTCAAAAATTACGGCCGAGATTTTATGATAATATCCGTACCATAAAAAATGATAGCAAATACTGTTGGGAAGATATTAAATGAAATAACATATAAGAACGCAATGCAATATATTTAGTGTTATATATATATATATATATATATATATATATATATATATATATATATATATATATATATATATATACAAAGGACGAACGTCTTAATTGAGCACTTCTTTAATGACAACATTCCTAGTGAAAACTAAGACTTAGTTTTCTACTGCTGCAATTGACTCTGCAATTCGTGTCATATTCGGGTACAGTGTACCCGAATCATAGGGCAATACCCCGCCGAACTCGGTATCCACTATACGGACTCGAGTATATAAGGCTCTGGATCTCTCTAATTTTTTTGAAAGTGATACGAAACATATAAATAAATAAATATATAAATAAATAAATACATAAACATGCGACAGTCATTCTTAATATCAGATTAGATAGATAGAGACAGTTTGTTGCTTGCTTGCTTAGTTGGTTACTTAGTCCGTCTCTCTGTGAGGTTCTTGAGGATCTAAATAGGAGGAAATTCGGTAGGGTATACATGTATTGTAACCATTGTATTGTGGATATCAAAAGCACATTCTTGAATATGGAAACTCATTCACAAAGCCCATGTCTCCTGGCAAATCAAACGAAAATATTCAGTAAAAAATACGTGAATTTTTTCACGTTGCACCTACTAGTAAAAGATAATAAGAAGGAATTTCGTTATCTTGTTATTTTGGTCCCTCGTTCTAGTAGTTAGGTACAACTGGCCAGGTGGCCAAAGACATACTTTAGTCCATGAGATCTGCTAGTTAAATAGTTTCTAGTCTCATTTAAGGGGTTGAAATTGTTTACTTTGTTATGTTACATCCTTTTCTATTCATTGAAGAATAATTTTCGGATGTTGACTGAAAATTAGATTAAGTGAAGTGAGTTGAATCCAATGAAAACCACCTAATATTTCTTGATAGAAATTCTAATCTGTGATAAATTCTGCTCGACTTTAAATTTACTAATTAACATATTTTGTTTTTTATTTTTTATTTCGGATAATATTTAACGCTTTCTTGGTTAAATAGACGCCCACCAACCTATTATTGATCGTAAGCAGGAGATGTGCTCGTGTTGACTGAGAGAACTACCGTCCATTTTATAACGCGTGTTTGTGCATTCGAAAGCTCTCATAATTCACGATAATTTTTTTAATGTTTTTTCAGCTTAAGCCAACACTTAGTAACTACAGTTACTCATCCAAAGTGTCTCAACTAACAGCATATTTTTTTAAACGTATCGGATGCATACGAGTGCTTCATAATGCGTAAAACTTTATATTAGAAGAGATAAAATTACGTTTAAAACATTATTTAGAAAAATCTCGATTAAACTACTCATGGTTGATATACACAGTGCAGCATCATAACGTTATGTTTAGTGATGACGCTTGCTCACAGTATATTTCAGGGTTGTGCTTCATGTCTGAGCGTCCAGTGTGCAGAGATAATCTGTATTAGTACCTTGTTCTAGCCTTACAACTAAGTAATTCTCTGCTATCTGCTTCAAAGACTGACTTCCAGCGGACAATAGGAAAGTCTAGGACAGAAATAATAGTTCATTTTCTGCGACTCAGCGCCTACTTCCAAGGCTTCGACGTTTCCATTCCTTGTTTTTGGAGTCCTTGTGAGTATTCCTTGTTACTGGAGTCCTTGTGAGTATTCCTTGTTACTGGAGTCCTTGTGAGTATTCCTTGTTACTGGAGTACTTGTGAGTATTCCTTGTTACTGGAGTACTTGTGAGTAATTCTTGGTACTGGAGTACTTGTGAGTATTCCTTGTTACTGGAGTACTTGTGAGTATTCCTTGTTACTGGAGTACTTGTGAGTATTCCTTGTTACTGGAGTATTTGTGAGTATTCCTTGTTACTGGAGTACTTGTGAGTATTCCTTGTTACTGAAGTACTTGTGAGTATTTGCGTATCATTTCAATTAGCAATTGTTTGAATTGGCGGAGCCCAACACAAAGGCTCACAACATAACCTGAGTAATGAATTTTTTATAAGCAACCATAAATCTTCCATAAATAGATAAATGTTGTATTGTCCAACATCCAGTCAATGAGCTCAATTTTCTTTAGTCGCATTTAGTAAAATCTTGCTCTCTCTGGTACACACAACCAAAGAAATAGAGTCGTTATTCGTATCTAGCTAAATCTTTCACAAAGACTGACCTAGGTCATCGTTTAAAATCCTTAACCTATCTTAACTTCATTCCTAATTCACGCGAAAGGTTCACTCTTTCTATGGTTACAATACAAAAACGTATATTGAATTGTGAGTTTACCATGATTTTAATTAAAACTAATGAATGCATGGCATCCAGGCTTTATCTGCAATAGTTTACAATGATGTCTAACAATTCTAAACCCCAATATTTTGCTCTACTTTCTTCTATGATTTGTTGAAAAGCAAAGTTGAAAGCTATAAAGTGGTTAAATTTTTTGCACTACTGCTACACCAGCAAAATACACGATGGACGCCTATTGGTTCCACCCAACTCGTCAGCAAAAAATAACAGCTCAGAAGTCCAGTTTTCCGATAAGAGAAATGGGAAACCCATTTTGTCATTGTGTCCTCATAAGTATAGTACTTACCAGAGCTTTTTTTAAGAAGACGCAATTTTACCAACAGAGCGCAAGACCTTCTAGCTAACAGTTCTTGTTAATTACAAAACAAGAGTGGAATAAAGAATCTATTTGTTACCATCTCAAAATTCACCTTTTTTCTTCTGCTGCTGAGGGAATAGTTTCATAGCTCAGTACAGACGACTAGTTTTTACCTGGACTATTAAGAGAGCTGTCGTACATAAGCTGATCATGGACTTGAAACAGGCCTGTTCTGCATCGCGAAGACCTAATTTCTTGCCAATTTTCACAAAATACACCGGTTATCGTGTATGAATCTACATGGGAAATCAAGCCAAGTCAAAGTTATTGTAACACAATGTTTCCTTCTTAATTAGGTAGAACAGATGAGCACTAGTGATAATTACTTCGAAAAGCCTTCAGCAATTTTGGAATAGACTCATAGAACTTTTGAAGCTCATGGTCTAAAATATTGTGCTCCTCTTTATCTATACTATAATAAGAGCCGCGTCCGTCTGTCCGTGTGTCACACTCTTCTAATTGATAGCTTTGATAGCAAAAAGGATAAAGCTTAAGAAATACAAAAAATCATTCTATTGCATTATTTTTCTGTGGCAATTCAATTCCCTTTCTCTTGCATTATGGTATCCAGAATACACAAACGGTTTATTTTTACAAATAGAACTTTTCTTTGGACCTTTTTCTGTTGAAATTTACCATGGTGCTTTGATATTTTTAATTAATAATGCGAGAAGAAATGTTTTGAATTAGTTTGACCAGTAACCTGGCTACCACTTAGTATAAGGCCAAAGATTTTAGAAATTGAGTGATTGTTTTCGGAATAGTGATTTTCTTGAAAATAGTTTTAAAAAGGTGCCTCACTTATGGGCCACCCTGTATAATAGACGCTCTTACGGATTTAGATAAGACGAAATTTCGTAGGGTATACATGTATTGTAAGCATTTTATTGAGGATACCAAAGCCACATTCATCAATGGGGAAACTCTTTCGCAAAGCCCATGTCCACTGGCAAATTAAAATGAACAATTTAGTAAAAACTGTAATTTCTCACGTGTGGATCTAGTATACATAAAATTTACTCCAACATTTTCCCAGAAGACGCCAGTGAACGCATACTGAAAAATACCTCCCTGACCAGCCCCACATATTGCATTATTTGATACTAGCCAGTTCCCGTGGAAATTTTACGATTTAGATTTGACTAATTTGAAATTATTATACAGATAAATGCATTGAAGATTTACGACGAATTATTGTGTTTTAAATTAATACTTTCCATTACTATAATAAATACAGGATTTCTATTATACATCATATCTAACGATAAGGTGGCCCAGATAGTACCCGTTAAAATTCCTTGATTCAAAAGTAAAAAATTAAGGATCTATGAAATATATACATTTTCAGTTTTACTCGTGGTATCATCAGAATCAGAATATTTTTTTTGACTCTATACAGAACTTTCATTTTGTATCTTACCTAACGATAACATGGCCATTTAAGAGAAGAAAGTTAATAACGGAACAAATGGCGTGTTTTATAGTGATCTGGCGTTTGCTATCCACAATCCAATGCTTGTAATACATGCATACCCATTCTGATTTCGGTTCAATAATTTTTCTTCAGTAATAGATAGGAAGTGATTGAACGGACACACACAGATACAGAGAGATGGAGATACATAGTCGATCATATACTGTATGTAGATGTTGGAGGCCAAGTCAGGCGTTCCTTGTTATTTTTGTATTCATGCCGATTATTCTCTTGGTGAGTTGTCTGTGTCTGCACATTGACCTGTAGGAAGATCACTCACCATCGGCAAACAATACCTTGACAGCTGCTCAAACATCATCTTCTAAATTCTTTTGATACTCATTTCCTGTTGATACTTTGCGCACGGCTTCAGTGCTCCAAAATACGAGCAATTATCAGTGATTTCAAATGATCAATTACCAATCAATCCCAAATGAACGTTCTTCGTTGTTAACTGTAAGAATGACGCTGTCTGAACTGGAAGCTCATTTTATCTTCCTTCAAACGTAATCATGCCTTAATGATAGAAAAGTAAAAAACTCGATTCGTCAAACAATATTATTCACTTCATTAATTTATCAGTCAATTCTTGTGGCCACTACAAGAATCTGACCTCTTCCAAACATCTATACAAAAGTGCAGAGACTTTTCAGCGGCATCTTTTCTATGATGTGACTTTCATGAAGCCCAGGGTCAGAACTTTTTGAGTAAACTTTTTATTTTAAAAGCTAATTTGGCTCTCTAATTACTCTGGAAAGAGTACTTTCATGGCTGCCTCCCTTATGAGCGTCGGTATTCAGTGACACTAGCTTGTTATTTTCGCTCATACTCATATCAATAAAAAAATTTAGTGCGTTTTGTTACCCCTGCCACGATCCACAGCACAGAAGCTCATGGAAATCCAGACTGCAGTTTTTTGGGTGACCTGAGCTCCCGCCAGGCGAGATGCTACAATCTGCCATCAACCAGATTTGAATGCTAGTCTGGTTCCTTCAAAGATATATTCATGCTATGTAAGAAAAATAGGTAGAAATTCTTATTCAATGAAAACTGGGAGTTTAAGAATTTTGTTCGCTCGACAATAATAATAAAAAACATTATATGAAATTTAGATGAGCAAACATTTTGTTATTCAGGAGTACGAGAGAATTTTGTCACAAAAATAAAGTCATCCAATGATTTTGTCGCACCCCTTTGTATTTCCAGTCAATTAATTTTTCTTGGCTGAGCTTTTCAAATAAAGTTCCTATGCAAGAAAAAGCCAAGTGCAATGTCACTTTTCTTTGTACCTTTCTTACCTCTCCCTTGGAGTAAAAAAACTGAATTGAATTGCATCTGAAGATGGAGTTCATTCAATCATATTTTCCTTTGAGATTACAATGAATTCTAGCTTACAATTTATGGTCACTTGTCACATATCAAAAATTTGTTGATGGAGACTGTTTTCAGAAGTTGCTAAAACTTTTTTTGCATCTTGGTATTACATCTTCGTAATTAAACACAAAAGATGACCATTGATGAAAAATCCAGGCCGACGAGTTTCATTTTCAACACATTGCTCGTCCAGGAGCTCTGAACTTCATATTTTGAAAATAAAATCCTTTGGACATAGCCTGAGTGGACAGAATGCATGACGCGCATCTAAAAACGATTTCATACAAAAGAATTCCGTCCAAAAAGGAGGAAATCTTTTCGGTCAAATCTAATTCGTAAAGCGTATTTTTTCAGCTGAGTTCGACTGACAGGGATGGTTTCCTACAAAACTGCCTCAGAACTGGGTGGTCAGGTCGCCGCAGGACTTATGGCTTCGGGTACGTCAAGTTTAAATCGAAAAAAACCGCTTGCATGCTCATATATCTCACTTTATGACGATGATCAATAAAGGAACCGACGTGTAATTTTACGTTGGCTGGAGAGGCGAAATGACCGATAAACTCGAATTTTTGAATAACATGAATTTTGACAGTTTTAGGAATGAATGATATCTTTAACGTTAGATACATAGATTTTAACACATCATGCGACGTTCGTAACGTAGCAAAACTCCCAGACAATGGCACTGAAAGTACGTCAATGCGTCATTCAGCTCCTATGCAATACAGGATCAAAACAGAGCTTTCTGCATGGACGGCTAAATGTTTCTTCAAGTTGTAGCCTAGAATTAATAATGATGACTTCACGGCTTATAGACTAAGGTATGAGGATATGAAATCTACCTCTGATTACTGTGCTATACTGAAGTATCTTACTACAGTAAATATTCAATGTGAGTAAAACTATTCTGTGTTGAAAGGAAATGTCAAAAAAACTACCTAATAGAAGCAGGGAATTTATTAATCGAAGAAAAGAATAACGTAACACATCTCAACAGCTGAACTTTTACGCGTAATAATGCGTGCAGCGTTGGGTACGAAACCCCGGAGATCTGACCGCACATGAAATATCATATCAGGTTATTGAGCCCGGTGATAATTATAAAGGCGATGCAAGCCAATTCAATATCATATCCAGACAGTAGAAATATGAACTTCACTTTGAACAAGATAAAATATTAGAAACAAATTCGCACTTCAACTCATGCCGTAATTGCCTTCAGCTTTTCCTCAAATTTGAATTAGGCGTATTTAGTTATGAATTAATTAGCCTGCTGCATGAAATATATGCCCAGTTTAAGCAAATGTTTGGCTGAATAGAGGAACCCGCCTGTGAACGGCGCCTTTTCACCGACGTCTGTCGTTCACTCGTGCGTGGTTGCCCAGCAATGACTGAGACCCAGCCTTCATTGACCTGGCTGATGTGTGAGCGCTATGTTATCCTTATTCTACGTCCGAAGAAACTCTCCAAGTTGAAATGAAGCAGCTGTCCTCAAAATAAATGGAATTTGTTGGCAAAATAGCTCGCCACAAACGCGAGCGCACGAGCGGAAAGCAATACCGTCGATGAGTTGATCGACTGGCGGTGGTTTTCTGGCGATACGAGTATAAAATAAGTGTCAGGGTGAGCTCTTCTGGCACCTTGAAATGTTTAGTGTGAGATGCAGGTAAATGTGAAGTTGAATGGTCTAAACTAATAATGTTTATGCAGTTTAAGAATTTGAATGTAAAGAAAGGTAGGCTAAACTAATGCAGATAAAATATATTCAACTGTAATTAAGTTTCCTTTTCCTTAAAGGTATATGTGAAATATTTCTGTCATTTGCGCTAAATGGCTAGTGATTATACTATTGTTATATTTAAAATCTCACTGAACTCTATGTGTTCACTAAAGGGTTTTAACACTGACAGCTTCTTAAAGAATCATGGTGAGGGCACTAGACTATGAGGGCCATGGAAATTGGAAAATACTGTCCTCTGAACATGAGGATAATTTATGTCAGAATATTGTGATCCAACATCATCATCAATGGTCTTAACAATTTGGTCCATCAACGTATAGGTACCATTGGGATTTTTTTCTACATAACAATACTCGTATCGTAATTAACACTTTTACATGTATTTTTTGTAGTATTATTCGAATTTTTTGTGATGCAGCAACTGGTTTCCAATGCAATTGCACGTTTCTTTCACCAGCGATAATTTTTCATTACCAACCAAGTCTTTCATGCAGCGAAGCGTTGAAATTTTTTCTAAAATTAAGTTTTATTTTTTTGTACAGCTTTTGTACACCACTGCCCCCATACATTTTAAAACTGCCATCAAAAATCTAATCAACGATAAATTTTAAATAAAAAATGGCGCTGATTTTCAATTGAAAGCAAACATGACAGTACACAGAAAGAGATGGAATGCTCCTCGTAAAATGAACCAGATGTCTGATGAAAATGGCATGAAATTTATCTTCTTCTTTTATTATTTCAGCTACAAATCGCACAAACACCGAAATATAGTGCAACATATGAAAGAACATTATGAAAATACAGCATACATACCAACGTGCCCATTTAATTATAGTGCATATAATACCAATGCATTATTCAGCCGCCGAGTACACAGGCACCTAATCGAACAACTGCTGCCAGTCCAAAGATAAACATCAAGGTTTACGTCTTCAAATACAATCACGGCGTAAATAAGTGAATTTTCTGTTTACCCACTAATGAACGATTATTTAGGCTATTTTATCATAGTAACTGTTGTGAAACAATGCAAGCACGTAGAACTACTTACCATTTAAACGTATACATGTTCTTAACTGTTTGAACTGTCGTACAGTCTTGCAAACACGTGAAGTATAGCATCCACATAACTAAAGCCATACTGCTTTAACTGATGTCCTGCATGGGCGATATTTAATTTTACCACATGAGCGATATTAAAATTTTCTTTAACAGAAATCGAAGCCCCGTCAATTTTCAAGCCTAAATTCGGAAGTCCACTTCATCAAACTCTCTTGTATTAATACACCTGAATGTTGAGCACGTGTCCCAAAGCTTGAGTAGGGACAGCTTCTCATTGATCTAATAACTGAAAATATGAGCCAGCAGTGTTCTCTGATCAGCTTACTTAATGAGGTTATCTAGTGCACATGAGCCCTAGTTAAAATATTTTATACCCGCTGCGGTAACCACGAAGGCTTATTTCTAGCTTTTATAGCAGATCTATGAGATGCTTAATTGCAGCGAGGTCATCTGGTCCGGAGCGCCGAATTAATTATGTAGGAGGTGAAACTCTGTTTAAATTGAAAGAACAGCTTAATTTTCCTACCTCTGTTAAAAGTAGGTATGACCGTTGTCATAAAACACGGCAAAAGTTAAACCAATTTTATGAAAACAAAATAAGAGTATCATTTCTTTGGGGTCAATGATCCTGTCACTGAAATAAGTCATTCCCGGTCCATCTCGAGTTTTATGGCGGAGCTTTGAAAAGATTTTCGCCTGTGCGCTTCCAAAGCTCGAGGAACGGAATAAAAAATGAGATTTGCAAAGGTAAAGGCAGTGTCTGGCGGCTTTAAAATCACACGCATACCCACCTAAAGAGTGAAAAATGTGATGAATTTTGGAAAAGAACGTAAATTTATTCTTAAACAACTTTTTTAAGCCCGGTTTGTAATTGACAATAATCTTATAAGGTAAAAATATAGATTCAATCCTCCATACATAAAAAGAATAACTTCCTCTTTGAGACTGAATTTAAGCATTTATCACATACTATTCTCCTAAATTCCTTATGGTTTGGATGTAAAGATTTTTCTGCTGTATGTAGACGCTTGTGTTTGACTATAAATGTTTTTTTAAACCTTTACCGCCTACAGTGTCAGACATTGAGTGCAGAATTACAACTCTCGCTTCACAATTCACTTCACTTTCATAGACTTTAAACGCATTTTAAGATGCAAATTTTGCTATGTCTATACAGCGAGCACAACGGCTCAGCTGCATTGGTATAGTGAACACATATTTCTGTACTCCGTCACTGCAACGCTTTAGCGTCTGCCAGCGCGCGTGGGCACTTCAATTTGAAGCTAAACAGTTTGCGTGACGTGTATCAGGTGGGTGCATGAGAGATCAACAAACATAACTGGGCAGAAAAATCGGCAAAATAGCGTCTGATAGAGCGTTTTCTAAAGTTCAGAAGTATTTAATTCTGAAAACTGGTAGGGGAAGATTGAAACAATCCAATTTAGTTCGGAAAAACCTCTTTTACCTTATTCCGAGAGAGTAGGAAATTCTGCGTGTACAAACGAATGAGCTTTGATCTAAAAATCCCAAAGTGTTTCTACCACAGTAGAGATAATAATACCTATACACAGCTTATCTTCCTTTGCAGAGCCTGGTTAAGTTTGTCATTTATAAATGATGTGATGACTGATACTGCTCATGTATTAAGAGAAGATATCATTTATTCTAAAGATTATCGTGCTCATTATCACCTCCTTAACCAGCTGGAGAGGAAAAAATCTCCAGTATGAAAAAAAAGAGTTTCTTAGTGAAAAATAAATTAAGTGTATAGGTTGTTCAGAATGTTTTGATTGAGTTAATTAACGTAGTGTCACTGAAGTATTCCTTTAAAGTATTAGTGTGGTTCTCATTCGTTACTTTACTAGAACAAAATCAAACAGTTATTTTAAATAAATTGGCTTCCATCAAAATTAGGGCACTGGTTTTCTACAACTCGCCTGATTCTGAAATTTCTTAAATTAAGAAAAAATTGATTTCTCATAGTGTGAAAGAGTGATACCTCATGACTCTCGCCCTCACGAAGAATGCACGCCAGTAGGATTAAAAGCTAAGAAATCTTTTTCCTTGTCTGAATGCTGCTCTCAAGAAGCGGTTTTTAACTACCCATGCTCAGTTAAACAGAATTTTAAATAAGTTGAAGTCATCTCTTAAAATTCGGTTCTAGTAAAATTATCTTAGAGCAACCGCCACCACATGTCAAACAGCTAATATTGCGACTGCTGGCATCCTGCGTGACAATGGTAAAACGAAGTAATGGCAAAAGAATTATAGGTGATTTTCGTGTCCAGGAAACACTGTGGTAATGTTGATGCGCAGGTATACATTTTAGAGTTTGAAATTGTTTCCTGGGCTGACAGAACTTCATTGTAGGCTAATTTGTACCATAAACTATGAAGTATTATGCAAACTATATCACATACCAAACACAAGACAAGGCCAGATATAGGCGATTTAACGTTAAGTTTGCAGTTTTCATGTAAAATCCTAAATTAAAATACAAGATTATTTTTCAACCATCATAATGGATTTCAAAAATGGGGCTGTCGTAAAAAGCGGTACTTACGTAAATCAAAAAACTTGTGAAGCGTTGACACAATATTACAGGCAGCTGGTACTGAACAGGCCATAGAGTTATTCTTTGATCTAATAACGAAAATACGGAGGTTTCCTCGTTTTCTTAGGTACATATTTAAGTTGCTTTATACTAATAATGTTGACAGCTGATGGCTTGTTAAACATAATTTGAAAAATTTGTCATGAACTCCCCAACTCTGCACTGGTTCAGCAAAAAATAGCTGCCTGAAATTCCGTAAGCATTCATGAAGGCCCAGCATCATGATAATGTAAAATAGAAATGAAAAATTAAAATAAAACAAGAAAGTAAAATAAAGCAGGTGCATAGTGAGACACAGAGATCAAAATATAATGATGCAGAGCAAAAAAATGAATGAATACAAACTATACGAGGTGTCTTAAAGTCTCTATACCGTTTAAAAATTCATTACGAAAACAAATGAGAAGATACGTAAGTGAAAATTATTTTCAAAATTAAAACTACGTACTGAAGTTTTTCTATAATGTCTAATAAAGCAACATTGACTTATAATTCGATTGTACAACATCACACATTCCCTTTTGGACTATCTCGCAGAACTTCTTCAGTCATGTAGAGGTGTTCTGATTCCCAAGTCCTCCCATTGCATTTGTTCAGTTTCCGTGACAAATGAAAGCTTGCCTCATCAATAAAACAAACTCGTGTGAGGAATCTTACATCTTCAGAAATTCATTCCAACATGTTAATTGTAAACTCTTGGTTTATCATTTGGCTCGAGTGTTTTTAAGAGTTGCCCTTTGTAAGCGTGCAATCGCAAGTTCTTTTGTAAGACCTTGTGCACTGTTGAACGTGGTAGCTCTGTCTGGCAGCAGTACGGATGGACTTTCTTGAAGGCCGAACAAAAGCTAGTCTTACACTATCAAAACTTTCCTCAGATGTTCTTGGTCGCCCACCCTCCGTTTATCCCACAATGTGCTTGTCTCTGTGTTTTTTTTTGTGTCCTGCTCTTGACGAACGTAATGGTGGATCTCTTCCACCTAGTCCTGAAGTTTAACAGTTTGCGCGCTCGATTTTGTTTTATAAACCATGATTGTACCTTCTCTTGAGGAATAGCTATTTTTAAGGGTGCATTCAACAGTGAGTCTGTCGTTCTTCTCAACAGGATGTTTGAAACACAAAAATGCATTGTGAAAAATACATTTAAAATTATTGGGTATATGTAATAGAATGTATCTGATTGAGATATCTCATTAATTGCCTCTGTAATAAGTTTGCTAACATGCAAAGAGACTTTATGGAGCTTACGCACACTGATTCTAAACGCCTGTAATTTGTGAAAAATATAATACAATAAATGCTTCCAGTTTTCATTCAAAGCCCTTGAATCTGAAAGGAAATGTGTCAAATACAGCTCTAAAATCGAGCTGCTACGCTCAACCTCTATGCGGTCTATCCAAGTCATTTCGAAAGAGATAAGTATTTTGTATGGAAAACCGTAGGTGGCATACGCCTCTAATTCTAATGAATCAAAAAAACTACCGAGAAAAGTTACTCAAATACCGTCGTCAAGAATGGACTAAATATGAAGTATGTGTTTTTATCTTACAGCTGAGATCAGTTCGTAAAATTGTATATTCGTGAAGCGGTATAAGTGGAGGTAATTTCAAACTGGCACGTGGTTTCAATGCATCCAATAGCTTTAAACCTAAAATATCTTGCCGTGTTGCTTCAGAACCAACACCATCACGCTCATGTTCTAGAAGCGCAGCTGCGTCACTGCAGAAGTGGGAACATGAAATAATTTGAATTGTAGTAAAGGCAAATAAACATTGTGAACCGCAGATTTCTCTTTACATGCTTAGTATGAAATTAGAGTCGCAGCAAAGCAGCTTCTCTGCAGGACCACTAACCTGGCTTCCAGCAGGGCCTTCGAGTGCTTGACATTAACGTGCATAACATCTCACTAAATACTTGCTCCTACTCATGGAATGCAGTTCAAGTTTTGAAGACATATCCGTCAGTGTGTTTATTTAACTTTTATTTGATGATAAAAACAAACTAAACAGCCATAAGATCTTACACAATCGCAACACTACAATCTGGATTTCTGATTGTATACATAAAATTTTTGGCCAGACTCGTTGTTCTGTGTTTATATAACTCTGGATATCAGTATTCGTAGAGATTGCGAATATTTTATAATGCCCTACTGATTTCTTTGTTCTTCAATTGAATCTTGCGTTTATTCAACGATTGTAAATGAAGCGTCTGGATGCGGGTAATCGACCGGAATTGGAAAAATGTTCCGATGCTTTTCAAATAAAATTTGGATCGTTGGCTTATGATTACATTTTGCAGACACCTCAAAACATTGAGATTGAAAATCAAATTCAAGGTAACCGTATTCGAAGGGCTACATTTTAAGAACGTTACCTCATAGTTGTGCGTACTGAAAGCCAGATAAAAATAATGTTAGTTAAATTTACCTCGTGATATTATGATCCTTCATGTTCACTATATTAAGTGCATGGTCTTATTTGTTCACATGGCGTTCCATAATTGTTGAAACAAACGATCGAGCACGACTCTCGGGAAACACACAATTGAGTATATGAATTTTTTCTTATTGATGTGGTAGGGAAAGAAATTTTGAACTATGTAGTCTTGTCACCTCTAACAAGAATCAAAAAAGAAAATATGGCCCTGAGTGATACAATTCTGATTTGTGTATTTCCAGTCGAAAGCATTCTTGAATGTGGAGTGCAAAGCTGTTTAATAATTCTGTGATCATCAGTATCATCTGCGGACTGCTTCAATGCAGCAGTAGTGAGAGCTACTCAAGTGGCTGGTGTTCTTCAGGTACCCACAGAGGAAGAAACAAGGAGGACGTGGTAAAACAATTGTACAATGTCATTTCAGATCCGTGGCTGACGATACGATTCCTACATTTTGATAAAACGCGCTGTTAATGTTCCGCTGTCAATTAATGTTACTCCCAGCGTCAAAACAACGCTGTGAGTAACATTAATTTAACGTTGATTGAAGTAAATGAAATCAAAGTAGAACTTTCAGTAATTGATGTCTAAGAAATATTCAAATTTAACCATTTGCTAAATCATTCATTAAATTCAACAACGATCCTCTCTCTCGAATTTTTTTACTCACTGTTCCCTATTTTTCACAGATTATTTCAGTCTGAGGATGCACCTCATGTAAATGTTGTAGGAAAACAGTCAAACAATTCTAAATATAACAATAGGTATGAAGACTTATAATTTTGTTGCATGCTACCATTGTTTCCCGAATTTACTTTACGTTATAGTTATCGAGTTGTACGTCTTGACTAAGTTTACATCTCTTTGAAGTATTGCTTGAAAAAAGTCTTCACACATTTCACTCAAATAGAATCCAATTTTCAGCTATTCATTAAGTGGCAATTGCAGAAAAACCTCTGAAATCGGTGCTCCCATACTGTACGGTGCCTAAAAAACATTATAGAACCGTTCTTTCATAAAACGATGTTTTATTCAGTATGCCAAAAGGCACAGTTTAAATCAGTCAACCAGTTAAGTCAAACTCGCAAATTTGATAGAGGGAGTTAAAATTCCAAATACAGATTTGCATATTGTAATACTGACAACCATGCAGAAGTTACGCAAAGAATTATATTAAATACTACTGCTATCAACTGGTCTAATGCACCTTTATTCTCGCTCTGAGTTCAGCCTTTATAAGATTAACCTTATTGTCATAAGCTTATCTATACACGGAGAACTGTTCTTCATATGTTTCAGTAGGGTGGTTTCATGGATTTAGGAACCGCCAGTAACATCACATTTTTGATGTGGGATTGGTTGAGTACCTGACTCTGTAGCTGGTGTGTGCAAGAGAGACGAAGTAATCAAATTAAACCTACACTAGTATAATGTGGGCACTGGGGCATCAGTGGCCTTTTTAGAACATGCGAGTATGATTGATTATGGGGCATCAATAATTACATCTCTCGTTTTGCTGAAAGAATCCTATTTTTACTGATAGAGTACATACAATACGCTGGTTCGGTAGAGTAAAATTAAGTTTTGGATATAAGTTTCTTTTCCCTAGAAATTTTGTAAAATTATGAGACTTTTGAAGAAAAAATAGAGTCCCTGATATAATTTCTCTCCCCAGTCCAGCATAACATATGTTGAAAAACAATAGTTCGTTCGCCTCCCTACAGCTGTCTTTGGTCACTAATTTTTGTTCTATTACACTAAAATCTGATAGATAAACCCCTCAATCAAACAACCAAACTGCGTATAATTTAAGGAGCTGCTACATGACCTGAGTTTTCATGATTTGCATGCGCTTTTGGCACGTACTTCCCCCAGCCGTAGCGGACCAAATCTTCATGCACATTTCAGATCGCGAGGTCTGCCGTCACTTGCAATATTCCAGGCACTCTGCACGCGACGCAAACTCGCCGTGACACGTGAGACGTCGCACAAAAAATTCAAGTGGATTTCATGCGATGATGCACGCGTGTCTGTCACGTGAAGGCTCTGCCACGCGACCTGTAGAGATAAAATTATCATAAATTTTGAAATTTGCCTTCCACTCAGTGGCGTTCAGTGGCTGGAGCTACAGGATGCGGAAAGGGAATGGAAGTTTTTGCGGTACGTGTTGTTATTTACTCTTGAAAACGAATAAATGTTGGTTCAACAGTAAAGGAAACTTAGTTTCTCGTCAAATCTTCGAGTTCCATTTTCCAAAGATTTTCAACTGAGCAACACATAGATAGGAGCAAGTGTGCAACACATAGAGAAGAGCAAGTGTGCAACACACAGAGAAGAGCAAGTGTGCAACACACAGAGAGGAGCAAGTGTGCAACACTCAGAAAGGAGCAAGTGTGCAACACATAGAGAAGAGCAAGTGTGGAACACATAGAGAAGAGAAAGTGTGCAACACACAGAGAGGAGTAAGTGTGCAACACACAGAGAGGAGCAAGTGTGCAACACACAGAGAGGAGCAAGTGTGCAACACACTGGGTGGGTCACGCGGGCTTCACACAGTAAGAGCAACACCCTACATTAAGCGTAATTTAATTGCCGTAAAACTACTTTAGTGCATGTCGAATTTCGTTCATTTGCCAATTGACTTCCAGACAACTAAATTGGGTGTAAATTTTTCCATGAATTTAATTTTAAGTCTGTAAATGGAAATGTTAAGTGAGCTGAATATATATCATGTTCTGTAAATTGAATGCTACATATGAGGAGAAACAAAATTAAAAAATTTACTGCATTTAAAATGATTTTTTCGACATCTCACATCAAGTGCTGAAAAATTATTTTACTGCAATCTAGGACACTTGGAACTATAATTTTCAACAATAAATAACGTTCGGAAAATAAAAGTACCGAAAATTATATTAATGATAATAGATGTTTCGATGTTTATTAATATGGAATGACAATATCATTCAAATTTTATATAATAATGAGGATATTGATTGCACTAATAACATATTCTGATACCTAAAATATAACAGTATTCTAAAACAAATAAATCACAAATACTTTATTTGTACTGGATCAGCACTGAGGCAGCGTGCAAAGTTTTTTGTTTCAAGAGTCTCCTGCATAAAGAATTTCAGCCCACGCTGAACGAAAAGAAGAGCTCGAAAACAGTGCAAAAACTCACAGAGAAAAATTATTCTACTGTATTTTTGAATTATATTCAATCAGTTTTATTTCTATACAATACTTCTCATCTAGTGGGTGATAAAAATCTTAAAACGCTAGACTACCACTAACCTCTGGGCACGTTAATTTATCACCGACTGCCAGCACCAGTAGTACCACTTATACTAATACTCCAGTCATTACACTGCAACTGCCATTTTACTCCAACTACCTTTATACTCCAACTACCATTATATTACAACTACCATTATATTACAACTACCATTATATTACAACTACCATTATATTACAACTACCATTATATTACAACTACCATTATATTACAACTACCATTATATTACAACTACCATTATATTACAACTACCATTATATTACAACTACCATTATATTACAACTGCCATTATATTACAACTACCATTATATTACAACTGCCATTATACTACTAATACCATTATACTACAACTACGATTGTACTGCAACTGCCATTATGCTGCAATTACATTATACTGCAACCATCATTACCTGACATAATTGAAGGAGTTGCAGCTCATATAATTCACGTGAAGTAAGTCAATGAAGTGTCATCACAAGGTGGGCAATCACGAAGGTCTCCAATGCATGAACAAATTTTATCCATAGAATTCACAAATGATGCACAATAACTCAAACGCTACTAAAATACAGAATAACATAAGCGCCAAGAACGATATTGTCAATATTATTTATAGGTCATTGTGGCTGCAGAAAGTACAGTTGCCGGGTTTACTAAATTGACTCGGGGATAAAAGTATTTCAAGTTTACTTTTAAAATGCTAAAGTGAGCAGCATGGCAGGCGTTTCAATTTTCTCAAGATAAATAATACTAACGTATACAGCACAACGGAACGTATTTTATACGTATAAATTTTTATTTCTGAGTTTGGGTTGCGGCGAGCCAAACTCGTTCTAATTACATAAGTTGTACTCTCCATAAGTCTTGATGACCGAGACTGCAATGCGGAAGTGCCTGTTGATAACAACTACATCGTGAGCAGGAAGATTGCTAATAAAGTTGGTTTGAGAGAATTAATTACTAGCATGGCATCCAATTATAATACGAACCCAACCCAGAAAACGAACGAGAACAACTTATGGAGAAATTCGACTTCATTTTATTCAGATATTTATTTAGTTAATGCAAATCCCTCAAACTGAATTTTTTTCCAAACCCTAACACATCACTCTTTTGATATTTTCATTTCGTTTTAGATGTGCCTACGAAATACTAACAAGTTAAAATCTATTTGAAATTTCAAGTACGTAAACTTGATGAATAATAATGAAGTATTAAATATGATGATTATTTAATAAAATCCATTCATTAAAACTAAAATCATCCATGTGGAAACTAATATTTATCCTGTTTCTCTTTTCTTACATATTCACTTTCTAGATACGGATTTTGGACATTTGTTCATACAAAATCTCCAATCTCAAACGTAGGTCTTTGTTTCCACAAATTCTGCTGTAATACTTGAATTTGAATTGTGTTACGAGTTTATTATTTTTTAGCCTACACTAACATGATTCACTTGGTATGTACTGATCTGCAGAATTAATTTCACTGTAAATCACTGTAATCGAATGGTTAGTGATCTGTGCTTGTGCTGCTATGTCTCAGGTTTCGAAGGTTTGAAGCAGGCAACTTCTTGAGAATGACAGGACCATGTAGGTTGATTACTAACTTGACTTTAACTATTTCCTCAAACTTCCAGATTATCGCAACGTATCCTGACGAGGCTTCAACTTTAAGTCACAAGATGAACAGAAACAGTCACAAGATGAACAGGAAGCATTACGAATTTAAAAATAGTTGTTTTTACAGTTTTTAAGGATACCTGAATGGAATAAATTTCTTTCTTTCTTTTTTCCAATAACCCTCTGTAAGATTGAATAAAATATGCAGTGGCGTTCATCTACACACTCTCCTGAGAGAAAAAATAGTGAACGTGTTAAATAAATTTAAATTGAAGTTCTTGATCAATAATTAAAAAATAATTTAAGACAATTTCTAGGACTATTTCTGACATTTGATTCCAAAGCATTTGTAAACCAGATTTTTAAATTTCCCATTGTGCGAATTATTTTTCATAAAAATGTTCCCAAACTTTAGAGAAAAATTCCACTTAATTTTCCAATTTCACAGTCAATTGAAAAGTAAAAAATGTCAATGTCTTTAGCTATGAAATCTGGTCAAATAAAGTACGCTTTTGAAGAATGAATATTTATTTATTGGTATAACAAAACTTTTGCAGCAGAACTGAAGACGACCAGGATTTCAAGTACACAACTTTAAGGTTTACAATGCTGTTGTCTTGAAAGTTCTCCTAAACTGAAATTCTGTGTACACTATCAGGGTGTATTCCAAGTTTTTGAACTGGCTTAGTAACATTTTGTATGTAATTTAAACTGTTTTGAGAGAGATATTCTCTTCAAAATGAGCTTCACGGCAGCGGTGTTTATCATTATTTTAAAAATAGTAATACCATAATTTGGAATTCATTCACTTTGAATTAATTGATCTGATAATATTAGAGTTATAGCAAGCTACACAAAGCACAGGCGTTAAATAACTCTTAACCTTAGGTACATGTGTGATATTTTCAAGCTTTATTTGCATGTCTCACAGACGATGAACAAAAAGTTCATTGGGAACGACGGAGCGAGGTAGCATAAGCACCTACGAAGAAATTCACAATTAACGGATGAAAAAGATACAAATTTTCACACCATTTTTTCAATTGAATTTTAGTTGCATGTGCTTATCCACCTTAAATTCTCTTGTCGGTTACTCATTAATGATGTTCATTCACAAATTGAATCACAGATTTTTTACCTACGTTTTTTAAATTTATCTTTTCTAACAACAGGCACTTTTCAGACTAAATTTGTTCCCAAAATATTGGATAAGATCTCTTTGGAGCCCCATAAAATCTAGACACACTAACCAGTACCTGAAATTTTGTTCTGAGATTTCCTGGATTAAGTAAACATAGTTGAACATAAAGTTGAAGTTCCTGTTAGACGTGCAGGACCATCAGATGCCGTCACCACATTTGAACAGTCACAGTTCACTCTCATTTTCCAAATTGAATGCTACGATCCTATGTATAATATTCAACATTAGCTAGGAACTTTTTATGTTCACACTCACGAGAAGAGAATTCAGAGAGGAGCAAGGTACGTGAGTAGACAATGCTCCTGCATGTACTAAGCGGCTCTTACAATGCAGCCTCTGCTTCATTACACGGCCCGACGCTCACGAGGGCATAGGAGCTCTGTGTGCATCGCTCTACACCGTCCCTGTGCTCCAATATCAGGCACTGCAGGCCTACCTCGCACCCAAAATCATGAATTCTAAAAGTAATTTAAATAAAATGCTTAAATTATTCGGGCCGTGAGAATGTTCCAGGCAGCTGTGTAACGAGAAATTAAATTAATGGTGCATTAGTGGAGAGTTATTTCCAGAGCGCGCGACTTCTATCCGATGGATTTTTTTCCTCATTTGAGCAGCATTTCTTTTATTGTGCTCGTAAATGTATAGGTCCCAAAATGCTGAGTGAGAACTGACGAGACAAATGCCACTGCATTAGCAGTTCATTTTGCAGGGCCGGGAGATGACGCCAACAAATGCGTCACGTCTGCTGATCGCTACAACGCGATTGCATCGCACGTTGCACTCCGCCAGTGAGGCCCAGGCAACGCGCCTGCATGCCAGATTAATTTGTACGCATCGCTGACGTGGATTAAAAAGAATTTTCTTCCTCACTAACTGCTAGTATTCTGCTTGTATTCAGCAAGCATTTGCGATGAGAATTATTCCTCGATTACAGTCACCTTAGATTGTAATAACAGAACTTAATACGGATATTTAGCATTATTTCCATAAAATTCAGTGTATGCAAATTATTGGATGCTGACATTACTTTGCAGATATTTCTTAGTCACGCCTGGTCGAGCAATTCAATCTGCAACAGAGTTAAGCTTCATCTCCAGTTTTCGAGCATCGTTGAGCATTTATTACTTGAACGATTGTTTCGCTTTATGCTCAAAGAACGTGAGTAACGATTGTTTAAAACTGAAAGTAGATTTGTTTCAAAGTAAAGTTTAGCTCAAGAAGCTACATGAATATTCTCAGCGTTGGGTATGTAGATTTATACAGTAGTACATATATGAAATAAATTGTAGTTAAATAAGCTGTTGGAGCTATTAGCCATTAGCTATCAACTGTAGTAACTGTGTCCCAATGAAAATAAGGTGATTTTTGAACATGACATATCATACAACTTGAAAATATTATATAATACATACATTACTTCTTCAGCACATTTCAAAAGCCACCAAACAAATGTATTCAAATCCTGTGGAACTTACTTGTTCGGTCAGCAGATATTAAGCAATTAATAAAAAATTATCTGAAGATTAGAGAAAAAGCATATCGAAGAGCAGTGATGTGATATCTGTGGTAGAAAAATGTTTCAAGAGCTACAATCATCAGAGGCTTTTTTAACAAACCTGAAATTCGCACCAAGTTGTAAAGCTCTCTAGCTAAGTGGCTGCATGTGGACATATATACATGCATGTATATAAACATATACGCATAACTATGCATATCCACATACAACCGGCTAAACTTTTGGACCTTTGGGATTGCATGTATGGATATATACTTATACATAACAACGCATGTCCTCATACGGCTGACCAAACTTTTGAACCTGATGGTTTGCATGTATGGATATGTACGTATGAATAATCATGCATGTCAACATAGGGCCCAACATTTGAAACCAATATGCAATTAGGTTTTGAGGTACAGGAATACCCCGACTACAGCCTAGATCTCTCGATTTTCGACTGTCAGCTCTTTGAACAGCTCAATGACGCTTTGTAAAGCTCGTCCCTCACCTGCGGATGATGGCATACAGGAAGCATTGCATAAATCATAGCCGACCAAACAAAACTTTTTGAAGAAAACTCACAAGTGTGTGGGCCGCTGGGTCAAGTGGGTCGAAAAAAAGTAAAATATGTAAAGGAATAGCACACATATTTTCTTCTTGTTTTCATGTGAATGAAGTAAACAATGATCTTTGTAATATTAGTGTACTCTCATAACACTTTTATGTGTACGCAAACTGTAATATATCTTTTTTCTTGAAGAACCTTCTCTGAAGTCAAAAACAACGTTCAATAAGAACTCAGCTGAACCTACCTAAAGTTGATTTTTCAAGCGCAAGTAGATAATTTAGCAGCAGGCCATTGATGAAATCTGAGCATTATGCCTGTTTGAACATTTTCCCATCTTTTGTTTCTTACTAGGTTTTACGTGTGCACTATACATCTATGTGAACTAATTGACACTATTTCAATAGTACTAATTGAAATAGGAGTAGTGTCTATTTCAATAATATTTAATTGCACAGAATCAAGTTACAAAAGTATGGAACTCATCTGATAATCAGAGACGCAAAATAATGGAGCTCGAAACGAAATGAACGAAAGAACACAACGAAAAGTTTTGAAGAAGTGAAATCATGGGTAAGTATCAAAGCTAATTGGCAGGAAATGCAGATCATTGAGACAAATTTCGAATAAGATAAAAAATTATACTGAGAAGGTCTTAGTGGAATTAATATTCATCTAACCAATATTGTTTTGATACGAATAATTAGACGGGAGCTCCCCACTAGTAGTTTTTGCTGATGGTGTAAATTCATGTGCTATTTATTAAGGACTCTATAAACATGTTTTATGTGTAACAGTTCATGCATGGTATGTTGGGTAAGTAGACTGCAGCATGTACTACATGAATTCCACTGTCATTTTCCTATCAGTTTACACGCTATTGAGTTATAAACTCTTGAACCAGTTAACAAAATTTCGCCATCCTAAAGCGAACAAGTAATATTTACAATTAATTTTCTTGACCTTACGTTTCATATTGATAGCTGTTATAATTAAAGAAATCTTGCTAATGATCAGGCCATTCTGATCTGAAGTTAAACTCAGATTTACGAGTAGTACGTCTGATGTTCATAAGCCTGAACCCAAGATTGTATCGAAATTCTATAACATATATGAAATAAGAATACTCTTAGTTCATTCCCAGCTATTGCATGCAAATAAATCTAGTGAAACTTCTGATGAACCCTCAAAAAAATTCCTGATGGAATAAAGAGTTTGTCAACGTATTAACAACGTAACTCAAAAGAACAATTTAAGCATATAGAATAGAATAGAATACAATGAGGCTATAGGAACGAACCTTCGGGCCCATTCTTGGGTCGGATAATTACTTCGATAATTATTCGGTTGTTTTACCCAAGTCCCATGCCGTATTTCTAGCCGCGTCAACCATGTCGGCAGCGGGATTCGAACCCGAGTCTTTCCGCTCGCAAGCAGATTCGCTCACCAGTCAACCAAGCTGGTGATGATATCATAAGAGTTCATTTGTAATCTCTTTATTGCAATGGTGACGATGCTCAGAATGATTACCGCCTATTAAAGCACCATTCATAACTATTATGTGTAATTTCTAGTACAAAATTCCGTACAAGTGTCAATCGTATTCTATTTCTCGGAATTGGCTATCTTTGATAATTAACTCAACACACATTACTAAAGCAATAATAGTTCTGGATCAGAAAGTGTAATAGAGAGAAAGTGTAAGTAATATTGATCTGGACACTGCATCTGTGTGTTGTTCGTCTACTGCAACAAGGGAGGCACGGACGTAATGCTCAGACTATGAGTACATTTACGTCTATTTTTAATCACAATTTTCCCCCTCACGTTGATTCTCTCTCTTCAGAGCAAAACAAGCAGGGGTGAACGCGCAATGACACCTCCTGAATAGGAAGGAGATACAAAATTGATTAATAAAATAAAACTCAAGAGTTGTTTTGTTACCGTATCAATACTGATATAAAACGTTTGAACAAACACATTGTACAACATAGCTGTAAATTAACCTAGATAACACACTCAGTTCGCAAAGGCTGTTACTGTTCAATATTTGACACTGCTACTTTGTTCACATAAACACTTGCATTCAACGCTACGCGAGGCTGTAGCCAAAACTGTACCAAATGTTCGAAGATAAGACTTTGCTCGCAGTAGTTAAAGGCCATGGAGTTTCCTGAACACAGCTCTGTGCTATTGGGCTTTAAAAATCTATGTTTCCATTAGTGCGTGTTCGTTTCCTTACTGAGGTGAGCTTTAAAACTTCACTTATCTCACAACATCAGGTACACATTACCCTCGAAACCTTCGCTACTTCTTGGTGCTGCGCTAGGTGAGGCCACCTAGTGGTACATGTGGTGAGGCCACCTAGTAGTACATGGGGTGAGGCCACCTAGTGATAGATGGGGTGACGCCACCTAGTGGTAGATGGGGTGAGGCCACCTAGTGGTGTAGAACATGAGGCCACCTAGTGCTGCAAGGAGGTATGGCCACGTAATGATGCATGAGATGAGGCCACATAGAGGTGCAGGTGGTGAGGCCAGGGATAGCAGCGACTCAATGGCTCAATGAAGCTTGCGTCCTGCTTTGTGAGCTCCGGGAAAAATATTTGCTCGCCAAAGGCAGCGCAAAAAAATACAGTTTAATTTTTACCAACCAACAGTTTAATCATGCATGAAATCTGTTGCGGCTATGATATCCCGTAACAAGATATCAGACTCGGCTGCCTGAATAACTTTCTTGTGATTAAAATCTTTGAAATGATACTAGGGCGAATCAGCTTGTGCTCTGCCACTCATAATGCTTGAGATCTCGTGGGATATTCGATCTGGTATGGGTTTACTTGCTACGTGCACGTGATACGCAGGCTTTTAAGACCTAAGTTCATGGGATTTGATAGAAAAATTGCAGAATAATACTTTTCATGTTCTCTTCGGAACAAAACAAAAATCTTCAGTGTTGAATTTCCATGGTAAGAAGTGATTGACATGTACAAAATGCAAACTAAAAATAAATGAAACTTAGATGTATATAAAATAAAATGAAAATAAGACACAAGTACAACGTTCACACATTAATAAAACTTTCGGCTACCATTTCGTTTACTATAAAGGTTTAGTGCGGCCACATCTAGAATATAGAGTGCAACTGTGGTCTCCTATCTTGCGAAGAGACATTAATAAAATGGAGAAAATTCAACGTGAAGCAACAAATATCTCCGACCTAAAAATAATTTCATCACCTTGTGTGTACTGATCTTCCTGCAAGCTCATGCAAATGCATTTGTGTTAAAAATAAAGAGCAGTACCTAAGTTCACTGCTCGTTGCCAGTCTTAGTATTTAAGTCAGACGACACGTGCCATTTCTACAGTTATTCTTGAATTTTGAAGTTTTCCTTTTTTCAGTTTTGAACAAATTGAAAAAAATTCATACACTGAAAGACTGCCAATAGTAAATGTTCTCCTGCTGCTCGTATAGGCAAAATGTGATTTATTTTCTCGTTTAGCTGATTGAGGTGCAGAAGCAAAATGGATACTCAATATCTTAGCTTGAATGTGTGTATAGGCTGTAGGTGTCTGTGTACTGATGTTTTCTTATTATGTTATACTTTACAGCTGACATGCCATATTCACTTGAAACACTCTTTTCTGAAAGTAAATTCTGTGTATCCAATAATCTGTTACGAAATGTGTTTCGTAATACGTTAACTCTTCTTTTTAACGAACATATAACATTCAATAGAATGAATTTAACAGACAACAATAGGCGAGCGTCGTGCGTTTTACTATGATGTTTATTTCCTCATTGTATCTCGCACTTGAGCTTATTGCTCTGGAAATTAATTCAGTACCTCGCCCCACATATCGACTTCAGCCCAAAAATATGGACACATTCAATGCATGTTATTCTTGAAAACTTGGTAAGACCTTGACAATTATGCAATGATACTAGAATCAACGGCATGTAATGTAAACCTGGATTGAAAAATGGCACACTGATTAGAGGAAGGTTTTTGCTGTGAACTACAAAGTCTTGCCCGACACCGCCACGGTCGTGCGTTAAGTTGCTGCTTTGTCCAGCTTTGGAAGACTTCAGGAAACTTGAGCAGTTTAGGCCTCTAAGAGGGCGAGGCCTGAGCACTCTTAGCAACATGAATGGCTAAGCCCAAAGTACTTGTTTCCAGGGGATTAAACTACACACCGAGATGTACACCCTACAAATAGCAAACTTTACTTTCATGACACACTTTACCGAACCATCGTGTACGAATGTTACGAGTGTGCAAAAAGTTGCCCAAATAAGTTCCTTACGTGAAGACTCAAAGTGTTTATTGTAGATGGATGAACGGATAATAGTAATCGATGGTATTGATCATTTATGAACGCATCTACATGCTTATTCGGCTCCACAACATCATTCCAACAATAGAGCATGTTTAATAATAATTGTTTGATTCATATATGAAATAAATTATTTGCTCCAGAGTTACATTTTATTTAAAATTTTTGTGAATTTACTAATCATGTGTTTTCCAGGAATTATATTTATTATACCAGCTAAAGATTTAAACAAAAGAAGAAATATTTTAGAGTTGCATAAATCTTCAACAGATATTGCTAGAACCTCAAAAGTTAACAAAATGCTAGTTTGGAGAAAATTGAAGTAGTTCAAAGAGACTGGACATGTAAAAAAAATTAACCACAGAGAAGCTCAGAAGAAACCCAAAGAGATCCCTCAGAAATCTGGTGAAGGAGGCGAATGTTTCCGCTGCCACTACGTTTACCATTTTCCACAAAGACTTGAAGACCTTTCCTTACAAAAATCAAAAGGAGCAGCTGATTTTGGCGAACACGTGGACAAACGTCTGGCGCGAGCTAAAATCCTTCTGGCTCGTATCCGCGAGAGCACACTACTGAACCTCATGCTCAGTAACGAAAAGGAATTTAATATCCTGCATAAATCGATTTTGGTCTGAAATTGGTGAGATTAACGTCTGGGTAGTCACTGAAAGATAAGAAGCGGCATCAGTGATGGTTTGGGTCATGCTCACGGAAACCGGAATAAGTCAATTGTTTTTTGTGGAAGAAGATGTTAAAATTAACTAAGAAAATTACTGAAAAAAATTCTTTCCGAGTCACTGTTACCTTCAGCCACAAATCCTTCTAAAAAACTCCAGTATTTTTTTCATCAAGATTTGGCACTCACGTAAAACTGAGAAAACATAAGAGGGTTGGTATCTAATGTTTCCCTCTTCATTTGAACGATGAATGACCTCCGTCAGTGCCAGACCTGAATTCTCTCGATTACAGCATCTAGTCCAGACTAGCGAGTATGATTTCAGCGACACATCATCGAAATTTGGAGGCATTCAAGTCGAAACCTAAAAAAAATTGATGAAAATCCCTCAGAAGACTATTCACAACTCATGCACGTCATTCCCTTTGCGTGTTCAGCCTGCTATTGCCGCCGACGAAGGGCATATAGAATAAAATGTGTAAATTAACAACTATTACATACTTAATTACTAATTTAGTTTATTGCACTGGCATAAATTTGTGCTTCCAATAAACATGAGCTTTAAACTTGTAACGTTGATTGTTGAACATCCTGCATAAAAATTTAGTTTGTTTCTGTAGCATTACACGTTGAGTTCACTCAAATTAGAGGCAAAACTTTCAATGAACAAATAAAAAATGTGTTTTGTAGTCTTTTTCGATTCAATCCCACTTGAACCTGGTTTCCCTTGCTCTCAGAACGCTTGATTTAAAAATGTATACGTAAAGAAATTTAGTATATAATATACACAATATATTCGTTAGTTACCGATACTGTCTTCCATGGTTAAACTGAATTCAAGATTTCACACCCAAGGTATGCCGAAATTACTGATTCGTACAGGGAATCTAACATTCCCTTGGAAAATGCATAGAAATGCTTCAGCGTTAAAAATTACGTGGAGACGAACGTTAATTTTTAAACTATAATTATGTCACCAATATTGCAAGTTCTGTTTTAC
Organism: Trinorchestia longiramus; assembly: GCA_006783055.1. Classification (NCBI taxonomy): domain Eukaryota; kingdom Metazoa; phylum Arthropoda; class Malacostraca; order Amphipoda; family Talitridae; genus Trinorchestia; species Trinorchestia longiramus. Next base: position 63,033 of record VCRD01000081.1, read on the forward strand.
CTACGACACTGAAACACGGAACCTGGTTGCTGATGATGAATAAGACACGGATACTAGTTAGCAATGAAAACGGTAAGAGTTAGACGTAAGTAAAAGGTTAGAATTCGGACTTATCCTGTATCCCAAAATCTGATCGATAATTCAGAACTCATCCTTATTTTATTTCGATTTCAAAGTTTTAGTCATCATGGTAACAGATAGAAAAACTGTACCTTCATATAAATCTGTAATTATAGATAATCGAATTGTACAGGAAAATTAATTTATGCATCTACTTTATTCTAAAAATGGCTCATATTTATTCCATTGATTTTTTTCTTGTAGGTCTCATCTACTTTCCTTAAAGAGAGGTAAGTGTTTGAGGTTATTTTCCAACTCGAGTCGTTAGTATGACTGGGAACACTGACAGCGCGTCCATGAAACAACGCCGTGGGAGTGCAGAATGCATCGTCAGAACCTACAAGGAGAGCAGAATTCCAGCCTGCTGCACCCACTGGACAGGAAGAAGAGAGGAAGGCGGTCTCGAGTAAAAGATCCCATCTCTTAAAGGGGCAATAGCGAGTAATGATCCATGACCACTCCACCATAACGCTGGCCAATTCTTCTGTATTCCGTAAGCATGACTCATGCATCAGGATGCAAACCTGACCTCTGCATCATAATGCAAACATGGTCCCTGCAGCATGCTGCAAGCGCAATCATAACATCATGCTGCAAGAATAATCACTGCATCATATAAAAAAGTCACCGTATCGAAAAAGCCACGGTCCCGCGTGGCTACTCTGTTTGGCTGAAAAAAATGCCTGCAAAATTGCAAAATTCTTGCTGGAGAAGACCAAATACGATGAGTAAAGGTGGAACATAAGTGGTGACTTCACAATGCTTGGACTCTTACTTGGATTGCAGAGTGGATATACTAAGCATCCTTGTTTTCTGTACTTGTGGAACAGTCGTAACAGAGATAACCATTACCAAAAACTTGAATGGCCCTACAGATTATCTCTTCATCCTGGCACCCAAAAGTGAAGTAAAGATCTTTCATTCCCAGTGAGAAGGTCCTGCTTTATTTCTGCCAACCAGTAACAGTATCAAGTAATTGACCATGTTTCTCAGTTTACTGTAGTCGCTATAAATATGAAAAATGTGTTCTTGCAATTTTAATCACATATATTGACGTTTTAGAAGAACTAATGTCTTGCTATTAGCTCACCAGATTTCATAAACGAACGCTAAAAATCATATTGAAACAGAAACTTTTTCAACAATTGTTACGTGGTGCAATTACGTCTTTTGTTGTAGACACAACTCTAGCATCACACCTGAGATTTGAACATCACAGCGTGCCGCAATCCTGATATTTGCAACATACCGCTTGCTTCACGTTTGCAGCTTACAACAAACACAACCATCGTATTATACAGCATACAAGATCAATGTAGCATACCGCTGGTATGAGCTCAGCAATAAACGACACTCATGACCACCTCAGCGTGTTATTGCCTCACCAGGATTGCGTCTCGCTTTTGTACCAGCAACAGCACATGACTCATGGAGTTCAAGAAGTGAATTGTAACCTTACACAGAATAGTATAAGAAAGTGCTGGGATATAAGAAGGCACAGGTTAACTGAGAGCTTCATTTAAATACTGCAATAGCCATTACAAAGTGATGAGCTCAGATGTGAATTACAAATAGAGAATGACAACGTTGGGCGCCATTAATGCTGGATTTTATTTTAGAATTGACTAAACACGTTAAATATTTGCCATTTAAATTTGTCCCAACATAAAAGAACTATCTAAAGAGAACACATAATGCAGTTCTGCTCGAGGCCTCACCGGAAACATTATGCTCGAATAATTTAAACTTGCAATGTAAATAAGGTTTTTTACTTGTAGCAATACATACACCTCAGCCTGTGTGAATCTTGTATACGGGTTGATCCTGTAGAAATAAATCTTGTATTTAGATAAAGAATACTGTAAGCTAGTAAGTTATTTTTCCTCGATTTCTTTGAATAACAATGATAGAACAATCATCATACCCTTTCAAATATTTTCATACTGGAATATTGTAGGGTATATATTTTGAGGTACTGTGTGTTTATAACCGTCGTTATCTGATTTTGTCGTCTTGTTAGGTAGTATTGACTGTAGTAATGTTTAAGTTTTTTGTATCGATTTCGTATCGAGAAAATATCAACGTGACAAGTTGAATTCTATAATTTTGCATTCTGCGCCGTAAAGGAAAATCCGCTACATGATAATTTCGTGGGTAGTTTTCTTGGTTCATGGGATAGGCTCGTACGCTCGCCAATATTTCGAGTAGAAATTTCGACATTAACCTAAAAAAAGGCTGGCCTACAATGGTTCAAATATGTCGTTGTATTGAACATTCCCGAAATTCCCTAGAAATCGACTAATTACCCCTATAACACTAATATTTGAATATTTTTTCATCACAGTAACAGCTCAATTGAGTGCAGCATTGTATCTATAAATTTCATGAAGAATCTTTATGCCCCTCCCAATGGCAAACACATCAAGGCCTGACACAACGCGAGGTGTCCAGGATCTAATCCTGTTGAGTAGGTCGGCTTACTCTGTCTTAACTCAGCTCAGCTGTGAGGCTTGTCACCGTGGCTCGGGGCGTCGAGAAAGCAGACTCCAGGAGACTGATGTTTCTGTCTGAAAAAACTACCTCATATTTGTCTCTCCAGGACAAGAGGATGGTATACCAGGCTGTTCAATATCATATGAACTATCGGAGGAGATTTGGAGATCTAAGCAGTAAAATGTACGACATTCAAGTGATACTTTTCTGTAAAGAATAAAATTTTAGGTAATAACAAATATATGAAAGAATGTGTTATGGCATCTTTCCTATTAAGCCGGAGAATTAGCGTTCTTACTGCCACCAAAAAATAGACAAACAAGCGAGAATCATCATTCAGAGCTGCCATTCGTCCTGCATAATATATACACACTCATTTCATTTAGTTTCATCTCCCTACAACGCTACGTGCGTATTAGTAACATTGTTTTTATCCTGAAGTCCCACAGACTGGAGACAAAGAAAGAGTAGCTATTTGGAAAGACTTGTTATGTAATTCCCTCTGTGTTCTACTGGGACTTAATTAGCATTGCCGCTTATTTGATCCTGCATCACCTCGTAAGCCATTATTTGGACCAACATTTATCTATTGTGAGTTAAATATATTTATATCTTATTCGACCGTGTTGCAGCACACCCGGTGCCTCCAAGGCCGTCGTGGCGAGTTCTCAACAATGCAAAAGCCTGATATTTTGCCAATATATGTGTCGTGCTAAACTTGGTTTCCCCGGAATCCTATCTAGTTGGTGAGTTTTATACCTCAAACTTTGTTTGAGATGTAAAATTCCCTTTCCTCTAACAAAATTATTCAAGCATATCTTGACAACCAAATTTTATAACGAATTGACACATGTCTCTCTTTGTTTCGTTTAACAATTCTAACGTTGAATCCAAGTTTGGCACTAAACGCTCTGCTAAATGTAGTTTCCAGCCATGTTGGCTCATCACACTTTTGGGTTCTGTACTGGCAGACTCACTGCTGCCTTTATGAGACTCGGTCTCATCGGCTTCAGATAACGCGATGAGCATTCCCTTCAAGTGCACGCTTTTGTGCCAAGAGGAATGAAAGATCTCGTATCCAGGCAAAACCTTATGGACGAAATCGTCCCTGCGGCCTTTGAAATTGGTATCGATATCGCTGTCATTCAGCAGCAAACTCACAGAAGAGAATTGTGGCTCGTGTGAGCAGCACATCTGAAACAAAATTGACAATGATCAGCTCTTTCAGTAAATGTTTTTTCGGTGCTGGAACGTGATGTTGTTTCGTATACTTCAAAGACATCTAACAAACAGAGCCTCGCATGTATGCATGATGTATATAAAAATTGATAGATTGTGAAAACTTTCCTTACATGAAATGTACAAATGGTGTATTAATTCTTATAAAAACATTAATTTATATCTCTTCAAAACACTGTAAAAAAAAATTCACACAGGTACAAGTTTTTAATTTTCCCAAAAGGAAATAAAATCTTGATGTTGGTTCAAAACAAAAGGAAGTTATGGAGAATAATGTTGTCAAACAAAAGAGCATTTTTAGTTTCAAACTTCTTGTTTTATTTGTACTTTTTCACAAAAGTTTAGCACTGCACGATCACAAGATGGCATTCGCTGGATGCTGCATACACAAAGATATGTTTCTTTAATCATGAGTCTTCTAACGAAGCTTCGTTAGTAGAATACCTTACATTTTGTAGGATGACTAACTTTACCACAAAAACGCTAAACAATTGATGACGAAGGACATAAAGATCTGTTATCAACGCCTATAATCGCAGATTATATATATATATATATATATATATATATATATATATATATATATATATATATATAATATAACCTCTCCCAACAAATTAAAATCAACTTCCGTCAAGTGCATAGAGCAGCAGCATCGTTATTATGTAGTATTGTTGGTGCAGCATTTTTGAAGCTTGTGGAACCCGGTCACCTAGCAGTCGCAGAACACCGAGTCCTAAAATTTGAAGCAATGCCGGCATCTCCTCGCTTCGAAACTTGAGAAACTTGAGGCCTGGAGTATGTAGTTCTGGACATTGCCTGAGCGCAGACACCGGCATGTCAAAGCTTGTTCTGAACTAGTTATCACGGCGCAAGTTCGACAAGAACTTGTCGACATCATTGCACTGACGCAAGTTTTGGGCACCTTAATCTTCATACGGTTTTTAAAAGTGTGCATCTACTATGGATTATCGATTGGCACTCCCATTTGATGTATTTTGAAAACAATCTATTGGAAAAATTGTGCGGCATTTCTATTAGAACGCTGATAGTTTGTTAAAGGGCGATGAATAAATTCGGCTTTTGGAGCTGGACGTCATTATGAGGAAAGATTTGATGTAATATTGTATGAACTAGATAGATCCCGTAGAAATTTCACAGTTTAGATTTGAATAATTTGAAATAATTATAAAAACGAATGTATTAAAGATTTACGATTTACGATTCTATGTTCAAAAACATTCAACTTTTCAAGAGTGAATCAAAATTATTTAAACTTTTGTACTTTTTTAATCAGCCTTAATTATTCACAAAACTACTCAAGTTTTCATTTCAATCCTCATTTGTGTGACATAAAAGGCAAAGCGCATTCTTTGTGACCGTTACCGCTCTATAACAACAGCAAGTCATCAGAATAAAACTCCTGGTATATCTTGAAACAAAGTTGTTTGTCTGTTAAGAATTTCTTGTATTAGTTTTTTACATCTCTGTACGGGATATTTTTAGCGTGAATATTTTACCTGCATTATCGACAATGCTGCGTGCTGAAAGGCCCATAACTTATTTGTTACACACGCCTAATCAAATTTACAAATTGGGCAAAAACGACCGCCACGCTCGGGTTCCTAGACTTCCAAACATCAAGCTGTTCTTCCCAGGTTTTCTGCTTGAATTTAAAAGTTGCTTGTTCGGAAAGTGGGGCATGTTTTTCTTTACACATCTGGCACGCTTCACAAAGACTGTTGTTTCTCATGCACAGAGTGACGTATTAATGCATTCAAAAAAGAACGTCCCTGCTTTTTTGTACGCTTTTAAACGTATATCACGTTTTTTAAGATTCTGAATTTCTGAGCCTGCAATGCCCAATACACACCCCCATCATGGTCCCCATTTCTATGAATTTTTTTCTTCGACATAACACAGTGTGCAAAATGTGTCATTGCGAGGAAGGGAAAACATTAAACTAATGCTTCACTTTTTACGTATGGTATTAGTTTAGATGGTACGGAATGTTAAGTTAGAAAGTGCAAAATATTCACAAAATGATATTTTATAAAGCCCCTGTATATGATTGAGGGTTTGAGGTCTTAAATAGACACGTAGAACTTGGGAAAGAGAGTGAAAAGGATTAATAACTCATAATCTTCTTTACGTACTATTTGAAAAGTAAAACTACAACGAATGTATATTAATGAAACAGAGTAGCGTTTTTTAGCGTATATTTATTCTATTTATTGGAAAGGACTCAATCCTACTATGGATTAACCATGCGACCTCATTTTAACCCAAGAGCACTTCTAAAACTCGTCTCTCTCGTCGAGTTTACAAATAACTCTTGGGTTTAAATGAGGCCCGGAGGATGAACTTTCCATGTGCATACAGTTTTCGTTTCTGAAAAACAGCAATACAAAAGATATGTTCAATTTTCAATCAGAATAAATATTTATTCTGTAACTCGACGAAATCCTAACATTCACTCAACTCTTCGTGCCATTATTGATCTTATAACACGCATGAAAATCCTTATTTCTGGGATTAATGTAAACATTTACAATCATTTACCTAACGGATATAAGTTTTTAACACTGCATCCGTTGTGTATTAAAAATCTTACGCAGGGTTGTACGAAAAAATTAAGCTTATTTGTAGTAAAATTTTAAAACTGATGTTTCGGCTCTCGGTAGGAATTAGTTCTATCACATACCTCCTAGATATACATTTCCCAGCACATACTTCAAGACAATTTTGAAATAGAAGGAACTAGAATTGTAAACTATTTGATCTTTTTTTCGTTTTCTTTCTTTTCGCCTTTGACCTTCTAGTCCTATAATTGTTTTTAACACACGATAATCAATTTGTTTTATAGTGCAAGAGAAAACATTAATTTTTTGCTTTCGGTGACTTTTTTGATTGTAAAAGCCACTCTAAGCCATTAAAGTGCCAATAATTTTGCTAAGCAGAATCTTAGAATCTGAAGGCAGGAACTCTCAGAAATGTCTGGTGATGTTCTAACTTCTAGCTGCTAAATTACCAAGCTGCTGTAGAATCCTTTCAATGATTCCATCTAGCAAAATTTTCAACCATTTCCCTTCGATTGATTTTTTGCAATAAAAATTATGAGTCCTGCTCATCAACAAGTCAACTCTAATAAAATTAAATTGAATTATTGGTCTTGAAACTTGAATGCAAATACGACACCAGACCTCATCTACAAGATATCGAAAAATCTCCACCGAACTGACAAGATTTTACAATATTTTCGCTCTCAGAGGTCGATTAATGTTTGTAACTCCGTAGGAATAGCATAGACTTTCCACTTCTTTGAATTTGAACGTCGGACCTGTTATTAACAAGAACCTGGACTCTATTGGATATTATTTTTGAATAATTTGGAGGATGAAGAAGCAATTGGTAAGAAGTAACTGAGGCAGAAATAATTTCAGCCTTGAGAGTAGGTACATACGTATTCTCTGGACTCCCTCTGCCCAGCCAGCGTTGGCATCAGTGCATCTCAGGCAACACAAATTAACAGTTAGATCGGGGTAAAGAGGACAATTATTTTTTATCACTTGTGGTAATTTTATGCGACATACGAGTATGAAGACTACTGGGGATATTGACATCGTAATATTTGAGAGCCTATGGATTTACAGATCGAATTAAGGCGAGCTTGTTTCAAGCATTGTACTCCTTTCACAAGTACATTCATTAATAAATCATTTATGCTCATCAAAATTAACTCAGACGTGAGATTTCTCTCACTCTTGTGTTATAAAGACCTGAAGACTGCCTCTGTGGTTGAGATCAGACACAGAACATCCTCAGTTGCTGGCAAATATTAGACCAGGAACACAGAGCTCAAATCATCCACAAAACAGGCAGTTTTTGAAGAGACACCACCGTTGCCTTCTCTGCCCGCCCCATGTTCTTCATAAATGTGAAGCACGTCCTCTTTCCACAAAATTCCTCAACTTCAGAGGACAATTAAATTTTCAAATGAACGCTCTAACGACTTCAGTGAATCTTTCGCTGGTCTGTGAGGCAGCTCAACTTTTCTGAAACTCTGCATCTCAAATCCTACTCCTCGCAACCTCAGATAAAACTCAGAATGTCAATAATATTTTGGACCCCTCGGCTAATGTATTTCTTTGCAGCTGATAGAAATTGTTCATCCAACTACTGAATTTTAATTTGATTGTGCTCTCTGTTCTTGATCAGTCACTAATCGCGTATTATTTCTCAATGAAAATTACTAAGGATAAATTAATTATTTCTGAATTACTTGGAAGTCAAAGTGAGTCATTTTATTTCATTGTGAGTCCTAGGGAGGGCTTAAAAAAGAACTCAAACTCATAGATACAAACAAAATAACTATTACATAGCTCTAAATTTAATTCAGATGCGAGCCTCTTTGATTGGTTCATTACCATCATCAAAGATGGAAAATTTCCAATGCTATTCTAAAGTGACAGATCAAGGAAACTTATTTTGTTCATCAGTCTCAAAATAAACTGGAAACTCCAGTTAGCTTGCACCTGTAATTAGTTCAATCATTATCTTCAGCTCAATAGTATTTATTTTTTATATGATAACTTGATTCATATTACCACCCATAATTTAGCACAGTTTCAGATTTGTTCGTGAACTTGATTTTGATGTCCAGGTAAGTTTTAGTGTCTCTGCTTTTGATCACCAATTATTGTTGTTTTCTAGCCTTCTCAGAGAACAATAACTTTGTGCAGTCAGTTTCTAAATCAACACTGATCAAAGACTTTTAATACAGAACACAACACGAAATTAATTGCTGACCAAAACAGCGCAACGAAAAGAATGACGTTCATCCTCTGCCTCAAATAATAATATTTGATCTTGGTCTTGTACGAGTAATTCTGTTGGATGAGCATTAGCGGCAAATTAGTTTCGTGTCCGGTCGAGAATTGTTCACAATAATATACATGTATTCCCCCAACAGAAATTGTGCAGATTATTGCATTCAATAACAGTACAGGATATTACCAAAATTACTCGAAATATTGTTAATACAAACATGAAATAAACTTCTCTCCCAAAGATCGGATCATTATTATGACGAAGTTACCACATAATAACCTGTGGGACCGAAACATGGACCCACATTACGATCGTTGTAATATGAATGTTGAATGGACACATCCATTATCACTGACCTAGAAAACTTTGCGGAACTCAGTTGCGGAAAAACTCAAGCTAGCGCACTTTTATTTGGAGCTAACAAGACCAGAGCAGGAACATAACCAGGAAAGCACCACAGAAATAGAGTTTGTTTCATTGAGATTGTTAATGATGAGCTAATGGTTAAGTTTCGCAGTGTTCGAACAGATCCGCTTTCTGCGTGTTAAAGCCCTCCCGTATGCTGTAGTCAACCACACAATCAGCCAATCTTGTCTCTTGAAACAATCCCTTCGATTCTGTTAAATACAAATTGATGGTCCATTGATTTAATTCACACCAAAAACGAAATAAAAATAAGATGAACGCATAGTATTTCTACTTCAATGCACAGTCGATTTTTAATGTTAGTTCTAGTAAAAAAATAGACATGTGCACTTTATTACTAACTTGCATGGTAGATGTTATGAATGTCCAGGTTTTTCCCAAAACTTTAATTTACTTTTGTTACATATTCTAATTAAATATTAGCATTTTCAGCATTTGGTACGCTAAGAACAACTATTAGACCGTATTCGTATGACTATTAAACTAAACGATATTCTTGTGATAATATAGGTGACAGAAAAACGCTTTAAAGTAAAGCAACAGAAGCATCACGCTGAAAAATTCCTTTGATAATAATGACGTGAAATCAAGATCAAGTTCTGGAAAATCTCGATTTGAATCTGATGTTGGAAGGGAACGTTCGTTCAGCGTAACACATCGACATTAAAGAGCTTTGTAATTTAAATGCAACAAAGTTTGTTCTTTGAAACACTTCAATGACAACATTGGCGTGCATAATTCCAATTTCCAAGCTGTTTTGTTCGCAGAAATGTTTTCGTCCAACTAGAAATGCTATTTTGACCGCTGACAAACAAAATTCGTCCCTGTGAACTTTTACAGACACTTGCCAGCTTACTTGATCTTCAGGACCGGCTCAGAATTGTTGTTTGTACTGCAAGTAACTTCATCCTCAAAGTATGCTCAAAAAAATCATCGACTGCGTTCATCTGAGCTACATACTGCAAATAAATACTCCGAAATCATTAAGACAAAAGGATTTCAATTGAGAAAATACTTCGACATGTAGCTTTTCTTTCTCACCTGTCCTCCTTTAAGCCTCGTTGTGTTCGCAACCGTCAGATGGGGGTGTTAAATTTGAAGTTTTGCTTGGGTGTTGAAACCGTCAGATGGGGATTTGAAGTTTTGCTTGGGTGTTGAAATTCAGTGCTATACTGCAGAACGAAAAGTATAAGATTGAGGTATTTTACTGAAAAAGTATTGGTGGGCTTAGAAGGAAAACTTGGTGTGAGTTAAAATCAAGGAATACTACCCTCTTTATTTGCCCGACTCTGCACCCACTGACTACCACCTTTTACTTGCCATAAACTTAGCAATGCAGTTTCAAACCTCCATAAAAGAAGATCAATAAAATTTATTATTTGCGTAAAAGGCAGAAAAATTGAGCTCCACAGAAATAAAATATCTGCCGGAACTATGGCAGAAGGTAAATGCAAATGCTGGTAATTGTTCTGAACTTATGAAAGTACTTTTACGAAATAAAAATAAAGCGAGTAGACTTTTCTGGGGAATTTCATTTTTACTTGGAAGCTTTTACCTGAATCTATTTTTCTACATAATTTCCATTAATATTCAGGCATGTATCGTATCGTACAACCAGCTTTTGAATGCCATCCTCGTAGAAATTTGCCACCAGAATAGACAACCACTGCAACATGGTCGTTTTGACATTTTCATGATCGTCGTGGTGGAATTTCAAAATGGTATTTTCTTTAAAAACACACTTGCACTATTAATCAGTAAAACCTGAATAATGGTTTTTGTAACTTTCAAATTATTTCATTTGTGTGTTTCCCTTCTATTACGTCTTCTTGTTACCGTACCAAACTATTACGGAAATATTGAAACTATCTGCATATTTTTAATCGCTTGTTAGAGTCGGAAGACTTATTATTGTTTACCAGAATTCGACCACAGTGAAAAATTCAACGTTAGGAAACGCAGATGGATAAATGAGCGAGACAGTTTTTACCCTCAATGAGGAAGATATTAGTCATTAGTATAATAATAATTCTGCATAAATTTAGTATCTATTTCACCTAATAAAAAGAAAGGCAATGAGGTTTTTGTTAAGTATTCTACTAAAAAGCGGAATTTGCAGCCGTGGAGAGAGGTGAGGCGTTGGTCTTTGTGACACTTGTCAAACGGAGGTAGTAAGAATTTCATAATATCAGGGGTCACATAGCATGGAATTTATTACAAAGTTCATAAAAGAGAAAGGCACCATGACAAGCTTAAGCATCTTGCAAGTTGGGAGCATGAAGTTAATCAAAAAAAGCTAGCTTGGGAAGTTTACGCTTGTTTAAAGTTGAGAGTTTGAAGTTATGTTTGTAATGAACTCACAAGCTTCTTGTTTGCGAATAACGTAATTTGAGGCGTCAATGCTGCACACTACAAATAAAACAAGTTTGACTGTGTTTATACAAAAAACTTTGATAAAGGTTCATCTGTATTTTCAAAATTAGCGTAATTCTATTTACATGTTTAGACTTAGGAGAGCAGTAATAATTTCAATTTTAAAATCAATCTTTCTTTTTAAAATAATATTTGACGTGAGATCAAACTCAACACAAAATAGTTGACTGACATTTCTGAAGTCCTTCAAATTCAAATGACGCGTAATGAAAACATCTGGAAACCTTCCTCAGCTGACTGCGTATATCACCATCAATTAAATCGCGTGAACATCACCACTAAGCATTATAAGAATTGTGTAACTCATTTGACACAAAAACCCTTTTGAGAATAAACGATGTTTCAGGCGTGTCCATATATTTTGGCTTCGATAACTTGAAGAATTGTGAGAGGGCAGTACTCTGCTTCTTGTGGTAACATCACTGCACCACACATCAATCATCATCAAACGATGAAAAACAGAAACGGCGCATCAGTTTTATCTTGCTTCCAAAGACTTCCAGATGATCTATGATACAAATTGCAAAGTCGAAGTCTTCAAGGGAAGTTCAGGTTCACTCTTGCTAATAATGCAGCTCAGCAGAACAGCCTTCTATATTCGTACGGTTGTCATGTTTTTCAAAAGTGGCAAAGATAAAATAAAGTCCACTTCAGACACTCCCTACAAATTGTATCCCTCTACTAACGCTGAATGCAAGATTAACAAGACATCCCAGGTACTCGTCTACCACATCTACTGTGTTGCTGTTTCCTTCCACGGCCGTGTTCGTCCTTACCACCCTTCAGACAACAACACAAGGCCTTTATTAGTGCTTTGTTTTAGCGAAATTTTATTAGTGATTCGAAAAATAAACTATCAAAAAATGTATTGTCTTCAACATTTGAGAAAGAAAACTAAAGATTGAAGTAACTGCAATCTACAAAGTCTATTTTGATATGAATAATAATAAACAAATACGCCATTCCTACCCCGGATTCTAGTCGAGAATCGTCCAAAATTTGATCCTGATTTCATGTTATAAATATTTTCACAGTAGTATTTCAGCATGTCGCTTCTTTTGAAAATTGAAATCTTTTTCATCACGTTCTTAGTTATATAACGAGATTAGTTGGTTTATCTGACGTACGAGTACAGTCAAATATCCGTATTTGGCTTGCAAAATACTTAAGTGAGTAAAATAAAATTCTAATCTATCACTAATTTCAATAAAACTTTTGAAAATAAACAGGAAGTTTATAGCGTCTATTTTTGTATTATCAATGTTGTCTTTCATCTTATTTTCATGGTAAACTTAAGCGCAAGTTTTTGCCACACACTCGTTCATAGTTGCAAAACCAATTAAAATACGTTTAATTGTGCCAGAAAGCACTTGTTTCCTCTTCCTTAGTTCTTTATCTCAATTAAATAGATGGTGAATCAATGAAATTTTACAGAACTAATAGTTTCAAGAAGTGAAATTCCCACAAAAAATGTTGTTCCCATTAGTTTGCAACTTTACCACGCACAAAGCTGTTCTTTTAACCAACGTCTACTCCTTAACTTTGAAAAGCAAACAAGAATTGACTTATCATTAGCAATCTCAGGAAAACAAACACTCTTCATCCATTTCCATGGCACATCCCTGAAAATGTTCCGGCACTGGTCTTATTAGTTACACGTAAAAGTGCATCAGCATCAGTTTTACAGCGATTGATTAGCATCTGAATTTTTTCTCGGTTAGTAATTATGAAAGCGTTCATTCAACATCCCATCGCTCATTCTGCAAAAAGCTTAGTGATGGGCCTATGTTTTGTGGCCAAATATTATTGTGTTCAAGTATAGATCAGTATTGCCATCGTATCAATCGAAGCTTTGGGAGTTAACTTTCTTTCTTGTTTCGATTAGTAATGTGGCGGCTCATTTTGAGATTAATCTATCTAATTTCTGTAAGGGGAGTATACGAGTACATAATTTAGTGTAAAGTACTATGCACTCTCTGAGAAAATTATTCAAGGCCAGAGTTCACTACATTTGTACTTAGAATCATGCAAACCAAGCAGGTGGAGCTGCGAAGACGGCGTTTGCTCCCCCAATTCACAATGAGCAATGGAACTTCAGACGATCTTCCGAGACTCGACTTTTTGTTTGACCATCAGAGGTTGGAAATTAATAAGAATTTTTTCGGTTGATGCTCGCTCTTAGTTTTCTGAACATTGAAGAGAACTAAAGAAACGTTTTAAATGTTTCTATTATGACAGGAAGATCACGAGAAAACCTTCTTTCTAGGAAGAGTGAAAAACTGTTCTGGATTAGCTCCAAATCAGAGAATTGATGCAGACAGAAAAATATACTAGTCATAAAATTCATCGTTAATTGAGAGATATTTTCAATGGTGGGCAAACCATAGAACAAAAAAACTATTTTCGTAAATTTTAAACACAATGCGTTTACTGTTATGGTGAATTTTTGTCCCTTGAAGAAGAACAAATTAATCTAAAATAATACGTTTAGTGAGAGTAAAAGAGAAAAAGATCTACAGTTGAGACCTGTGTTGAATTGTTTGTGCTCTTACATCATTAATATAATAAACAATGAACTTCTCAACGAAATTAAAAACATTAATGAACAACAACTGAAGCATTCACTTTCAAGGGATTTGTTTGCTTTTAAAGATTTTCATAACGATTTGGCAGCCCAGACTGGTTTCTGTTTTTCAGAAACTATTACTCCTTTCAAGTAGCTGTGCGCTACATAGAAGCCCTGGCGTTATTATTTTATTTCCTGCAGGTGGAGCGTAAACATTGATGTATTGATCAACATGAGGTGACTGACAAGCAGAGGGATTTTATCTTTAATAGGTGGCTTCAAGCTTTCTTGTGTTTGCAAGGCTCAGATTGTAATTTTGCTGCCTTACAGTGCTAGAAGAACTAGAAGCCTGACATAGGCCTTAGTTCTGCATTGTTTTTTCTTTTTGTGGGGCTAATATTGAGTCAATAACATCGATGTGTGGAGTGTTGCGCTCTCTACGAAATTTTTCAGAAGGATGCTATTAGCACAGGGGCACTCGTAACGAAGTCTTGAGATGTAAAGTGATAAATGGTGAGATGTGATCAATGATGGACTGTGATCAATGATGGACTGTGATCAATGATGGACTGTGATCAATGATGGACTGTGATCAATGATGGACTGTGATCAATGATGGACTGTGATCAATGATGGACTGTGATCAATGATGGACTGTGATCAATGATGGACTGTGATCAATGATGCTGTGATCAATGGTGGACTGTGATCAATGATGCTGTGATCAATGGTGGACTGTGATCAACGATGGACTGTGATCAATGATGGACTGTGATCAATGATGGACTGTGATCAATGATACTGTTATCAATGGTAAACTGTTGTGCATACGAACAGTATCCATTAGTCTTATTGGTAACAGCACGAATAGCTGATTCAAAGAAGCTGCAACCCGTTTAATTCTAGTGACAACCTGTCCAGTACTTGACCTTGATTTCATGTTATAGATATTTCAGAGAAGTATTTTAGCAAATCATTTCTCCTGAACGTTCGAAATCAAAATAAAGCACTAGAAGTTGATTCAGAGAAGCAGCTAGAAATAGTAGTAAATTAATACGTAGGGATGTGGAGTAAGAAAAATGAAAAAGATTCCATAAGCGCGCCGTTCATGTTTTGTAGAATGGCAATGTTAGAGGAAGGAACTCGAGGTCAAAGATGTACTTAATTAGAGAAGTAAAATCTTTATTCTTCTATCGCTTTCAAAGGAAGGATTGAAAAGCAAGTGCACATGAATTGTAATGAATTGTAATGAATTGAACAGAACTTTCAATTGTAGAAATTATTTCAAGAAACTTTTATCTATTTTGTGTGTATTTTTTCCTAATTCTGCTGTACTTAGCTTGTAGAATGAGGGTGTATATATCGAATACATGAATACAGGCAACAACGGTAAGGAGTATCTAATGCTTACCTGCATGTCTAATTCAGTGATACCGATCGGTTGGGTCTGATGCAGCATTTTGTTCGCTCAAGCACGCGTGAGATAAATCAATTAGCATGGCATTAACTACATGCAGTACGGGGTAGCCTCTCTTAACCAGGTACCTCTACTAAGCCCTGTAGCAAGCGAACAATCGGAAGTTAACAGGTCCAAAAAAATACCAAGATGTTGTGTATCTGAAGGCTTGTGCTTTGTAAGCTGTCTGAAATGTCAGACTTCTTTTCGGCTACTCAAAAATAAACATGGAACATTGTTGAAACAGATTACTTCCTATAATCAGTGAACTGCTTATTGGTATTTTCGGTTTGTAGGCTCCATCTTGATTACATGTTAGTAAATGACTTCTCTTCAGAAACAAATGACATGCTACACTTGCTTGAAAAGTTTTAGCTTTTATAACATACATTTTTAAACTCTCTTTTTCTGAGTACTTTTTTGGTTCGATTTACTGTTCTCTCATGACAGACGCTTTTGGCTGAGGCGCTGCCAAAGATAGCGGCTTTCATCCTCCATAGCGGCTATCCTATCATCCCTCGTGAGCAGCTCCAATGATGTGCTGTCAGCAGCGAACGACTTCAGAGAAATAATTGAAACTAATGGAGCAAGCCGAGGACGGCGCAACCTTGGCCTTTCAGAGCCCCTCCTCCCTGACTTTGGCCCGTAATTTCCTCAAATCGTTACAGAAAGTTCGTAATCGAGGGTCATTTTTACTTGATCCAGATAACTTTTGAAATCTTCGCACGAGGTTTTATGTTTATTATAAAAATGCAAGCTGTTAAATCACTCTGAAATGACATGCCCAGAAACTGTAGCAACAATTTGTAGAAATTTTTAGATGTAATTTTCAGAGAATAACATTTTTCGACAATAAGTGAGCTGCAACATACAATTTTAGAAAATTAGATGCATGATATTCATTCCCATTGCAATTGTTACAACTACTTCCATTCTTGGACCAGAAGTTACGCTCGACTTGAAGGGAAGACGCACTGATTAGGATAGATTTTCCAGAAGACATGAATTAAAAACAGAGTTTGTTTCAGAGATTACCGATTTCAAAGAATGGTTTATTGTTAAGAAAAACTTTTCAGAATAAATGCAGCTCTCATCTGCTACAGACTTGGAGTTCATTATCTTCGCAACAAACTACGACTCGATAACGATAATTAAAATTACACTCATAAAGTTCATACTATATTTTTATTGCAAAATCGAGTAAAACAAAGGAATTCCGGGAACTATTGTTGTCAAAAACACACCATCACAAATGCAGGCGGGAATACTGTATTTGAGTAGGAGGAAGAGAAGTCGTTTTTTAGTTCCCGAGTTATGATCAGTATTGACACGGGGAATTTCTAGCATATTCTCACTAAACAATGAGACAATCAGTAATAAAATTCAAGCTTTCATAGAAATTATTTCGAGTTCACGGTAAAGAACTTCTCCTGCAAAAATCTCTGAGGCTTTCTTTTAAATTTGTGTGTTGTACAGCTTAGAAAACATTCGACTGTTACTACTACTAGTTTACTTGCTCACTTTTCATATGTAGGTGAAATTCTAGTAATGCACTTAACAAGTACATTAACACTTGAAACATACAATATTTTGATATCGTAACGTTACCTAGCGTAGCCAAGTTTTAAATAAAAAGTTTTATGCACGTATTTATACAATATATATCATAAATAAAGGCTATAAACATACATTTCAGTTTAAAAGGTTTATTTATTTCATGCATGTCTTTACATGCAAGTTGTTTAATACATATTGTGACACTCAAATTGCCTTCTTTCAAGGTAAAAAATCAAATTAAACTGCCGTGGTTTTATTCTGAACCCTTTCGTACATCAGGAGTGAAACTAAGGTATAATAATTTCAAGTATCAACCATTTCGTACATTTGGCATCATTTTGGCGTTGGCAAACACGCACCAATGACTGCTTAAGTTTCGCTCGGTAAAAAGAGGAATGCGTTACACTATTCGATCGATCACTGCCCACATTCCTGAATCCTGAGACACAGGACACCATCTGTTCGATGTAGCTGGGAGAACAAGCGAGGGCCTAATGCAATTGTGAGCTAAAGCGCTGATATCAGCAGAGAAATATAGCATGAACTTGTCTCTGTCAACTGCTCGAACTGCTGCACAACTGAATCCGTGATCGTCGGTTTCCTGCTGTCGTCACTGGGTATATATTATTGATGAAGGCTATCATTGTTCACCACTTATTGCTCTTCATCACTTCCTATCATTCACAGATCATTGCTTTTTAATAGTTACCGTTGTGCATTGCTATTTGTCGTTTGTTATATGTTATTATTTTTAATTTACACCTATACATCGCTTATAACATTATGGCATTGCTTGTCTTTCCACCACTGATCACTTTTCATCATTTACTACCCGTCGTTTAGGATAATAATTGGATTACGCAAGTTCCAATTAATCTCCCCTTCATAATTGATAACAATTCTCCATTGGCAGCAGTTCCCTACCGATCATCGTTCATCATTGATCACTGCACACCGTTTATTATTCTTCGGCATTTTTTCAGAGCATCATAGGACTTCATTTCGAGCGGTTAGGTTAGCGGTGGCCTCTGAAACTCAGAAAACTAATTAATTGATATAATGACGGCACATAGCTAGCCAGACTATTATTATAATTCGTTCACAACAATTCCTAATTGGTCGCTCAATCTCAGAGGGAGAATTCATCGGATTATTCCGTTGATTAATGTGAGCGTACACAAGCTGTAATTTTGAGACGCAATAAGATTTCACTGCCGAACGTAAATGCATGATTTTGTGTCCCCAGTCTGTGAGGCCACACAGTACGTAACAGATGAGTGAGATGGCCCACCATTGCTAGCTATTTTAAATTAAAAAAAACGAGTTAGCTCTTTGTGTATGAAAGCGAAAAATCAGCGTTGTTCTGAGCGTGGAATAGAAATGGAGATGGCATTTCAAAGCAGAGCTTCTTTCAGTCTACTCTATCGCTTAATTAGTGAGATAAAGGGGTCAGCTCAAACATATTTAAAACCATCCAAAATACGTTATATCTAGGGAATGAAATTCAATTCAGTGAGGAGTAGAGTTAACTTAGTGATAGACAAATGGGGACAGCCTGTCAAGCCATAAATATCCATAAGTTAGTTTAAAGGCGTCACAAATTACCACCGCTGGCTCTCTCGGAGCTAAACACATACAACACGAGCCTGAATCAGGGAAAATTATTGAATGACTACTAAATAGGAGAGGAAATACATAGGTCCTATCAGAATAACTTTTGATTGTCAACGCGCGAAACACTAGTTCAATTTAAAAAGTTTGCACAATTTTGATACAAATGGCTTAGGTTCAAGATCAGTCTCAATGCTATAGAAATTTCAACTTTAAATAATTTTATTCACTGCACTTGAAGTTCAAGGTTATCCATGTATTGATTTAAGAAAAATAAATTCAAATACTAAATTCCGATATACGTAAAGCCTTTGCCTTGCCCTTACAAGTTAAGCCCATAACTATTCGCCCAACAGGAGGTATAAATCCGACACGACTAACTGGTCCCTGATATGGTTTCTCTTCAAGAAAGATTGTTCTTCTTTGTGTCCTGCAATTTGTACGAGAAGAACGAACCTAATTATGCGTCAGTTCGTCTCCTTATGAGACCATGCACTACGTTTAGACTTTTTAGTTAGACTTTTTGTCAACGTCATAAAGCGATATCCTCTCTTAATTTCCCATATGATAGCACATATGCATCACGACTGAGTTACAAGCACATCACAACTGGGTTACCAGTGCTTCAAAACTTAGTAGAACCCTTTTAGCTAGCCAGTAGAATCCTTTTAACTGGTCAATAGAAGCCTTTTGACGAACGACGGATTCTACAATCTTGTCTATTATTACAAGCTCTCTTATATGTGAATCGTCTATTCCAGCGCTAACGGTAGCTTGGAATAGACAGGTATATTGTAAGCATGAAGATGATAATGATTAATAAGTAACTATGCAAGGCATTTCAATAATATTTGAAATAAAAACTAACCTAGTCCCACCAGCGCTATTAAATTTTGTGCAGCAATTTCCCTCATAAATTTATACCATTTACTCACGAATAAAAGAGTTTTTCAGCCTGCGTTTGTATGTTATAGACTTCAGTGTTTCTATTGAGGTGCATGCAGTATAACTTACAGAAGACCCACCTTCCTAAACGACCGATCTAGAGCTAGCGGATGGAGATCGAACAAAGGTGAGTAGGTAACGCACAGACCGTGCAATTATTTATAGATGAGGGCGAGCTGTAGGACTGAGGATATTAAATCTCAGGCTCCATAACTCAGGGTCCGTGGTAATCAAATGGCTTATGGACGCACGAGCGACCGGCAGCCACACCACGAGCTGCTGTTGCTGTTGTTGCTGTTGCTGCTGCTGCTGTTGATATTCCTACTGCTGTTGCTACTGCTGCTACTGATGTTGCTACTACTGCTGATATTCCTACTGCTGTTGCTACCGCTGCTACTGCTGTTGCTGCTACTGTTGATATTCCTATTGCTGTTGCTACTGCTGCTACTGCTGTTGCTGCTACTGCTGATATTCCTACTGCTGTTGCTACTACTGCAGCTAATATTTCTGCAATTGTTGCTACTTAGCCTCAAGCCCGTCTTAGGCGATGTGTTTTATTTTTTGACAGCTTGGAGTTCATCTCGCTGGCCCCGTTGAGTTTTGGGCATTATTTATTCTTGTTTTTTTCACAGCGGAGACATTAAATTAAAACAAGTTCAGGATCTTATAAAATCGTCTTTTCAGATCGAAAAAACGGTGACTGCCGTATGAGCAGTGTATCAAATTTGGAGAGCTCTTCGAGTTACTTGTTCTGAACGAGTCAAACAATCTCATTTTTGAAGGAGCATAATCACACACGCACAATAGATCGCAGCTCTTAAATATAACTGAGCTCTAAGAATTGTTGCAAAATCTTGCATTATGACAGGAGGGTATATATCATTGAAAATTATATGATTGTTGTTAAATGAACTCTACACCTTTGCCGTAGCTTTTAGCCTGCACTGTGAACAGGATCATCCATTGGTATCACTGCTTATTTCTTAGCAAATTAAGTCACTAACCGTAGCTCATGGGAAGCTCTGAATATCGGTATCAGGATGCAGCACAGAGTCAATAAAGTTCGTGCACTTGAAATTTCACAGTAACGCTCGTGTCAACCAGGGATAACTGGCTCAAACATAGGCCCAAAATAATAGAATAAAAATTGATGTCTAAATAGCGATGCCTGTTTCAACTTCGATATCCCTACTAGTTTTATTTACCATCATTTTTAGAATAGAATAAGGCAATAGGCCTTATTCTATTCTAAATCATTTCATTTCTAAATCATTATCATTTTTAAACATTCTCTTGAATTCTTTTTTTGAATGTGCAGTATATCATTTGGAATACAACTACAATGACAGAGTTGTACTGCTTGCTTACTACTTTTACAAAATATAAACTGTAATCAAAACCAATGAAGTCATATTTCTGACCCGCAGACGGGCAACATTCAGCCACAGCGAGGCGCTAGTCAAATAGAATCTCAGCTCGCAAAAGCCGTGTACATTAAGTTTGGTTTTTGGGTGCAGAAGTAAATGAGAACAATGTGATATTTTTGGAGTGTTACGTCTGTCGTTGGCACGAAGCTAACAAGCTAATGTTCATTTCCCTTAGTAATAGCATAAAAGGACTAAAAATCGTTGATATTTTTACTTCTCTAAAGATTTTAATAATTCAATTTTCCACGGAGCAATTCTTAGCATGCATGAGATTACCTAGACAGTTTTCATCTGAAAAGTTCAGACCCTCAGCGTCCGTAAAAAAATCAGGTGATTTTTTTCTTGTGGATGAAAGGTTAACTTTTGAAACTCCAATTTTCTTTGAAAAATCTTTCTGTATAATTTAACCATGACGCTGAGAATTTCCTTCTTTCATTTTCTACCATCTTAAAGAGAAATGGTTCCTGCTTTGTTCAACTTCGAAACTCGAGTCTCTACCTCACGCTGATGCGTGGACTGCAGCTTGCACGTCGAGTCTCGGCCCACACATTATGCATGTGATGCGCGAAACTTCC
This sequence comes from Trinorchestia longiramus, assembly GCA_006783055.1. Classification (NCBI taxonomy): domain Eukaryota; kingdom Metazoa; phylum Arthropoda; class Malacostraca; order Amphipoda; family Talitridae; genus Trinorchestia; species Trinorchestia longiramus. The sequence goes on from VCRD01000081.1 coordinate 84,711, forward strand.
GGCGTATTTTCTAGGCGAAGATTGCACCTCATTTTGACTTGACTTTTGTAGGCATATCATTTCCTGGGCAGCACAACTTGGCGTGAAGCCTCTTTTTATTGATGCTGTTCCAGTAAGTTTTGTGATAAACACGTGCTTGCACAGCTGGAGGGAGGCATGTGTCGTACTGCAGTCACAAATCCAGACTCTGAGACACCTCTGTATCTGGTGGACAGCCATCCTGTACACACAACTACTACTAAGCCTCAGCTCTTTAAAAGTTCAGCAGCAATGAATAAATGAAGTTCTATAAACTAAACAGGCAATAACCAACAATTTTCAATTTGTTTGAAACTGGAAAAAACGTGACGATGTTGTTGAAGACTTACATGATGATAATGATAATAATGATATTAGTAAATGACTCATATGTTTTGTGCGAGACTTTTGAATGAGTTTCTTTTAATAGAACTACCCAGCGTGGCATAACTTCTCCTACTTGAAAGAGAGACGACTGATGGACCAATAAATTCTAAATAACTGGTCAGTTCCAACAAGAATGGTTACAAAACAGTAGCATAGATATTGAATATTAAATACACAAAATGAATACAAATTTTGACTAATTTATGCAAATATTACCTAATTCATTCGATGGATACGTTAAAATTTAATCAATTTTGGCAAGCAATGCGTTTTTGAGTAATGCAAAAATTTTACTACTGACTTGAGCAATTTCAACATCCGCTCCTGCCAGGCCACGTCCCTCTACTCCTGATGTCAAGCCTCATATCAAGCTTAGTAGAGGCCAAGATTGTAGTAGTGAATTAAATTCGAAAACCTCTTTACAATAATTAATTATGCTGAAAAAAATTATGTATAAACCTGTTATACTTAAAAAAGTATTGAATTTATACAACGAGTGTAAACCATTACTGTCATCTTCAGAGCGCAAAAAAACTCAATATTCCTCGTATCCTTATCGTATTAATTTTACTCATATTATCTGATAACTTCATTATTTTGTGTCCTTTCGTGTTTAGTATGAACGTAAACACAGGCATTTTAGCAATGACCGAGCACCGTACCGAGCACCGTAAGTCATATATAATATGTACTACCAATTATATATTATTATTTTGAATCAAGAATTATACCATAATTTTGATCCAAGAATCATGTGTTTATCATGTACCCCGAGTTATATAAATAATGTGGATTACGAGTCGCAATGTTGTACACCATGCGTCATATGATGTGTACTATGAGTTATGTACTTATTGTGTACACTGAGTGTTGTAATAATTGTGGGTCATGAGTCGCCGTTTTTAATTTAGGTTAAGGAGCTCTTGAAGAATTTACATTGTTCAACATACACTAAGTTCCTTCATTCTATAGGAGTCTCATCGCAAGATGAAGGATCAGAGTTACGCAGCGTACTCCAGATGCCGTCGGACGAGTGCTGTGCGTACGGATGGTATTGTACTGTTAGACTTGTACTCAAAGCTTTTTGCTATTGAACCAAGAATTCTTACTGTTAACACTTTTCAATTAGAAACTTATTTTAGGTGACTCCATTCAGAAAAGAAAACATCTCTAACACCTCGCTCTCGATTCCCTGGCCACGACAATATTGTCTGGTCTCAAACAGTGTCGTGTGTTAACGAATCCACGTCTGACTTATCTCGTACAAGTCTTGAGACTTTCTGGTATTAAGTCTGGCATTTCAATCGAGTTAAATGTTTATAGCAAGCAACTAATTATTCATCGTAATTCTCTTTAAAGTTTTGTACAGGTTATTACCTCTTATCCTCTTGAATAGATTGGTTATACAGTTCAAAATTTGGATTGCAAAATTCTAAGTATTCGAATACTTTGATTCGATGCACGTTGTGTACAATCATGTCACAGCACACAAGTTCAAATTTATTGTGCCAAAAAAACGAATATGTTTGCAAATTGAATCATTCATCAATTTTTTAATTTTGTAATGTTTCCTGTGCAAGCAATTAAAATTTTGCAAATGAGCAGCGTAAACATGGTCGAACAACTTAGTTTAACGTGGGTGATCACTCCCGTGTTGACGAAATTCATGTTGAAATAAATAATTATCTGGACAACGCATTGAAAATCGATCATTAAAGTGAGAGTTAAACTGAAATTAATAATTTTAATCAGTTAATATAGATCGAAACTACTCCACCTGGTTGACTCAGTCATAAACAGTCTGATTTGACTAACGACATCCAGTTAATCTAATTGTGGTAATAGCCAATTAGTTTTTGCGGATGATATGCTACACGGAGCTTCAGATTTATTTGTGCACCATTTAAATCCGTATATTTCACACTCCAGACACATCAAAAATTGTTACATAAGTTGTATTGATAGCATTCAAACATGTTTTGTTGTGTTTAACTGGTCGCTGAAATCAACGTGTAAGACGTGATCGTTGTCAGGGAAAATTCTGTTGAAGGATGGAACCTTCTAATCAAAAATTTATGGTAAAACAAAAGCCTAACTGCGATTAACCCATTTACGCCGAGCGTGTTCATATGAACACAGTTGTTTTTGTACCCTCACAGTTTTTGTACCCTCTCGTGCCGAGCGTGTCCATATGATCACGCCTCATATTTCAAAAATTATATTTTATACAACTAAATGGATGTCATTTTTGTTTCTTTTACATCCATTTTACCCTTTATTGAAAGTTATAACAAATCTGAATACATTTCCTATTCTCGGCGTAAATGGGTTAAAATGATGCTGCTTGAAATAGCACGCGTTCTCACTAGGAGGTCGAGGATAACATCTGCATTAAGCTGGTGCATATTACGAACCGTCCCTGATACTGTCCGTAAGTACCTACTTGTTTAAAAATCTTCACCACCTGTGATTTCAAGTATTTCAATAACCAGTATTATCACCATATTGTTTAGTAAATACTCGAAGGAGATTGAACATCCAATAAAATAATAAATTTCTAAGGGAAAATGTGTCCTACCTCGTAGAAAAGTCGCAGCTGCTCAGATTCTGGAGTTTTATCAAGGACATTTTTCGCACGATTCAAATTCCCCGAATTTTCGTCCGGCGTATCACAAACTTAGTCTGTAAGTTCCATAACTTCCTATAAGTTCAATACAAAGAGACAGATTATTAAAGGAAAAATAATACATGGGAAAAAGTCAGAGACTGTTTTGTTTAAGTCTCAAAGTTTCATGAAACTGATATCAACCCTTCAAATGAGCAGAAAAACCTAATATGTAAGAGTGCTACTGTCGAATGAAGGCGAAACGTTTGCATTCAGAGTAAAATAGGCTTTAATATAACTTATGTGTCACGATTTCCAATTTATTATTTAACTAAGTATAAAATAATATACAGTATATGTCAACAATGAGTATATTTTGCAGTGGTCAGCTCTTTAAACCTATGAACCAATTTAAAGAAGCAGGTTGTGCTTACATTCATAGTTGCGTTAACAGCAGAATCTGAGAAAGATCTGTGTTTTATTTTTATGAACTAATTTGCAACAAAAAAGTTGCTTTAAGCTTTAAATTTTAATTTTTTTCGAAAATACAATGGGTTTTCACACTTCTGCTATTTTGCTTAGCAGCATGCTACTGCTAAGTCCAATGCAAAAAGCTTTAGTTTCCAAAATCGCACACCTAATGTGCTGTATAACCTCCACCCATCGTTGAGAAATTGCAGATCAATCTTTCTCGAGCACTGGCTTGCACTCAGGTGCACTAAAGTTCATGTAGAATGTTTGAGTTCCATTAAAATTTTCAGAGGGGTTTATGAGAAGGTACTTTTCTATCGCTGCAGGTGCGGTATCTGAATGCCTCCACGACCATCGATTCTGAAGTGCGGATGTCAGAATTCACTCCACGAAGTCCGAACTATTTTTTCAGACTCAAAATGATCAATTAAACAAGCTTGAACATAAGACGAAATTATTACTGGCTTAGTCGTTTGCAATCAAAGTAACGCTTCACATAAAGCGAAAGTATCGGAATGTAAAATTTGTGGATGAACGTACAAATACAAATTTTGCATACCAATATTCTTGGAAGAACAAGGCTTTCAACGTTCCGTAGGAAATGTGAGCTTTTATTCTTTAACTGGGCCATCTTGCAGTTTCCAGGTCCGTCTTTATGACCCTCGTTTCAGCAGCATTCAGGAGTTTTCAGAGAGGACCAGCATCGGCATGAGCAAAATTTTATCGACGTTTATCGGGAAGAAACCGTAAGCAATAACTGGGATAGTTGAAGCATAGCGCATTACTGATGCTTACCCTCAAAATTGTGTGGAGAATAAATGTTCAAGTACATCATAGCATGCTACATTATAGTACATTTTACATTGTAGTACATGTAGTATACTTCTATAAAGTGCCTCAAAACATCAAAATGGCGACAGAAATATTTTCATTGAACGTTGCCCTCCATCATGTTCAAGTTTTGTTTAGGCAATTTCTGAAAAGTGTTCAGACTTCCAAATTCTGATAGTCGTTAAGTTTGGGGTCTTCGAGTCAGTCAGGAGAATTGTCGCTCTGATTTGAAGCGATCTGCTCTGATTTGCGTTAAGCCGCAACTTTGGAGGCCAGTTGGCGCACATTTTTTGTCCAGGCAACTCACGATGCTACAGCTGCGAGCTTTAGTTCTTGTATGGTTGCATGCTTCATTCATGCTGGTCTGGTTGAGGTTCAGTTGTGTTCACATTATATTCTAATCATACAGTCGTCATATCAAAGAAGCATGCATCTCGTAGTCATTCCACAGTGACGTGGTTCAGTCATGTCATAAAAGCGTTTAGATGTCATGCTGCACACTATATGCCGTGGTCATGCCACAGCTGTGTGACGTGGTCATGCCACAGCTGCATACCATGTCATGCCCCTGCAGCTCGACCCTCACACCCTGCATCACTGCAAAAGGTGTCCCCTAAAGCCGATGGCCATCGACTACCCAGACTGGACCAGCGACCTGCTATCGGTTATTCTTTTCTCAGTCTTCTGTCTATCTCACTAAAACGGTCTTATCAGTATTTACTATGCATAAAAAGTAGACATTTACGCGCAACATACTGCATGTTCATCTGTAGTTGCTAATGTTGCCCAAGTCTTGAGCTGAATGATGGTCTAGGGAGCAATTTGATGCTTCATCCCACTGAACATGTTTTTATCATTAGGCAAAGACTTTCTCCCTATTTCTAATTACCGCATGACGAAGACTTCCTTGCATTTCGTGCAAAACCAACGTCAAGTCATATGACAAAATTAAACAAGCACTACCGGTGAAAATTGAAATGAATTCCATCTTTTTCAAAGCAATCAACAGACTAGAAGTTGATTCAATGAATTCAGATCATTCTAAACCGATTATTGCGAGTGTAGCACTACATCTATGATACTTCCTGCTACCGTGAAAAATATTTCGACATCGGTAGCATCGTGGGTTCATATTTGCCCTCATAATACAGCTCGATTTTTCAGTCCCACGCTCACATGTGCGCTGACACTCGAGAACACGAGACCAGTAACTTGCGTTGCATGATAAGGCTTCCAAATCAATAACGTTTTCATGAACTATTACTCAATGATTATGCTACGAAATGAAATTCTACGAAAGTTTTTTTTCAGTTTAACGTTTCTCAACACATACCTCAGTAATGTACGAATACAGTTAAAAAAAATCGAAACTACACAATTCGTGTAATTAAAAAGCCTTAAAGAAATGGATATTGAAAATTCAATTCGTATACTATGTATGTTGAATACGAATTCAAATCATTTGTTTAATATCACACGGGAATCACGAACAAATATATAGGACTTCATTAACAAGTAAAAATATTCTTTAAAAACCTATCAGGAGTAAAATAAAGATCGAGTTTAAAGAAACCTAGATTACAATCTAAAACCCGTGATCACTAGAATCTACCATCCCCACCCATTCATTACCTAGGTGGCATAGTCTAAACAATGATAGATTTTACTTGTATATTGTCAACACTGAAGGCTATGAAAGAACAGATTCATATACAAACACACGACAGATCACATAGTTAAACACACTATTATCCACTTAGGCCGTAAGAAAATTTCAAATCCATTAAAAACAAGAAGTTAACAATCAATGACGTGAATTGTGGCATTAGTTTTCAGACGAATACTAGTCTACCTCGTTCCCGGGACCCTTTTAACACTTGTGTTCAAACGGAGAGAAATTTCTTTCAGAAGCGAAGAATAGCAATTGCCTAACTTGATTTGGACTTCAGAGAGGCATGGAAGACATTGGTATGAATGTGTATAAGACTTTTATTTGATAAATATTCCGATGCAGAGAAGCAGTACACGCCGAGCTCGAAAAATTACTCGTATTGAACATGAATCAAGTTCAAAATAGTCTGAAATTTGAACGATTATTTGGAGGAAACAGTTGAACTTTTGTGACAGCGTTACGACGTACAGTCTAGCATAACGTTTCCCAACCTTTGACCACCCATTCGCATTCCCCCCTACTGAGTCATTTAACACTCGTGGCCTACTGCCCTTCAATAAGTTAAGTATTCCCAGTTTTTCGGCATCCGCGTGTGGCCCCACGGGCCCCAGTTAAAAAACATTGGTCTAGCAAGATGAAAAGTGAGTAATTGAGCGATTTGAAGGCAGCAGCGAAATAATTAGCTATTTTCTATGTGTAGGAATAGGTAAACTACATATAACTGGAAATATCATAAATGATGTTCAATCTCGTAGAATTATTGTCAGAGATCTAATGTCGGTGAGAAATTAAAAGTTGCTGAGTGCGAACTGTCCAGCGGAACGTCGGTGAAATCACAGCCAGAACAACAACATTGTTAATGCTACGGAATAATGTAACCAAACTGCGTGTCCGAGTCGATCACGTGTCTTGAATCGTGCATTGCATTGATACTAACAATTTAGTCAACGGGGGCAAAAGCGTCCCGTGATGAGCTAACAGAGAGACATTCAGATGTCTGACAGAACTTCGTGCGTACATGTACAAAAATTTGTATTGAATGTTGTATCAACACAGTAGGATCATATAATTAAACACTAGATAGTTCCTGTGAAAATTCCATGGTTTAGATTAGACTAATTTGAAATTAATATACTGACGAATGTATAAAAGATTTACGGTGAATTATTGTGTTTTAAATAAGTATTTTTCGTGAATAAATGCAGAACTTTTATTCTGTATCTCTTCTACCGATAACATGGCCTAGAAAGGAATCGTGAAAATTCCATGGCATAAAAAGATCAAATTAAGGGTTTATGAAAAAAATATATATATCAGTTTTGCCCGTGGTACTATCAACAATGATAATATGACTGGTATTATTAAATGGATGGTTAATATTGTAATTAATTAGGAATTTTAATACAGAGAGAAAGATTTGTTCAATCTAGAAATGGATGATGTCATATGACATCAGTGACGCTTAACAGGTTAAAAACCACATTCACACAAACTCAAGGAGAGCAAAAACTAGACTCTAGGAAGAAAAAAGAGCCTCAGAGACCACCGGATGTTAGCCTTCAAGTTGCGCAGACAAAGCCGTCGCCACGTTTTGGTGGATCTCAATAATTTTTTCGTTTAGTTTTGACGTGTTATTATCAATTAAACATCATAGCCAAGACTGATTACCAATTTTCCCTCCATATTAATACGGAATTATGAGATTCAGCTTCCACTGAACTCTTTTAATTTAGGTTAACTTAACTCCTTTTCGTGATGTTAAAACTTTCATCATATTTAATCAACATGATGAATTTGTGTCGCCTTACGTATTAATTTTTCGTTCAATATTTTATAGTATTAACTCATCACTAGCCCGAGTTTCTCAGAACCAGTTAATTTCAATTGTACTTTATTCCATCATTATTATATCCCTAAATTAACGGCACATGTAGTATACAAAACTTGTACATCCGATGATTTGTGTACGTATCAGTATTTAACCAATTTGCTACCTAAGACATGAAGCACATATGTCCTGTATCCCGTATAATTTTACTTGTTAATTCACGTGGTAAAATAGTGTTCAGATTGCCAGCTCTTTACAAGAGACTAATGTAGTCGCACTGCAGCAGCGAGAAATCTGAATAGTTACGTCTTCACTGTTGGTTTCAATAATTGGGTGACATGAAAATTTAACAATGTTACATTTGTAAAATCAGCAATACTAATAACTTATAAAATAGAATAGATTATACCGTTGGCCAACTGAAATGTAAGAAAGATAATAGAATTGCAGCGCACGTAACTGCACCACTGAGACCAGGATTTAAGATGGCGCTGCTCCTGCATGTCGTAGGAGGCAGACAATGCAGCTGCGAGGTGAGGCTCTGCTTGCATTATTGCAGCAACCCACGCTCCCTCTCCTCGCCATGACCGTCTACACGACTTTAGTCTTCTGCAGGTTCCATGGTAAAAAAATTTACTTTTTGCTTATTTTGGGGTGAAAGTGCAGGTGCCATTAACTGTAACTCTATGGGGTACCCGTTAGTGGACTTTCTTTTTCTGCTGTATATGAATAAGCCCATGTGGTATGAATCATAGAAGTAAACTAGAATAGAGAATATGAATCATAGAAGTAAACAACTTAGCCAAAAGCTCGTTACGATCGAATAAAAGTGTATTCAATGGAAAACATGTCGATCGGTTTCTTCTAACGAAATTGCCAAACGGATGTGTCGAGTAATATCACGTATGCATTTAACTTAAAAACAAAGATATACTGCATTGAAAACATTAAGTGATTAAAACAAACACTGATAGTGAGACAACATTAATTAAACTGTTATTGAAATCTAGAGCTAAAAGTAGTCAAAAGGGTGATGAAATTAATTTGTTTTCCGGTTTCCTAGAGAGTAACAAACTTTTTGGCCTGCTAGTGTAATGATAATTAAAACCATCAATATTATCATTTATTATTATTATTACAATTGATATCGATATTAATTCAATATTACTACTTCTTATTTTATTATTTATTAATTTATTAACAATTTTATCAGTATTTATGGTGTTATTGTTATTATCAATGATAATAATATCAAAATAATTTACAATTATATTTCATATTTAAATGCACTATAAGAATGAACATGATTAATTGTATAATTACAATTATAACCAGGATAATTACGTTATTATATAATTATTGCCATATTTATGTTTTTTAATGATAGCGTTGGTATTCTTAATGATAAAAGTAATACTAATATCGATCCTAATGACATTTATCTCCCTTTCTGATAAAAATTTTCCTTTTCCCAACACTTTCTCTTCACAGGGACACAAAAGATTTATCAGAATACGTATTTATTTTTTCCTGCTTGTATTTAAATACAATTATTGACGTGAAGAAATATGTCATTTTCTCGGGTAGAGACCACGCAAGAAAAATTAATTTTTAGACTAAACGGATGAGCAACGCTTAAATTATTGTGCTGCTCAGAATGCATCGCTAAAATCTAAATATATGATTGAATAGCAGCTGCAATTTTTACATACGTCATTGATATTTATGCCTATGTTTCAATGTTTCCCTCTCAGGGAGTCACTTAGTATTAAGCCTCGAATGACGATAGTTCAGCCTCTCTTCCCTCTCTCTGTCCATCGTCTCGATCGTGTCAATCTCTGAACTGCACGAATAGCTAGGATATTTTGAGCTGAGTTAGCGGGTGTCCCTACATCGAGGCATCATTAGCAAGAGTTGAGGGCAGAAAGAACGCTCGTCGCAAAAGGAAGCGACCCTCGACAGCCAGCACCATTCCTCCCATGCCATAATGAATGAAGCCGTTCGCGAGTCCACCTCTCCAACGAAACCTCTCCAACTAACTTGCCAGCCCTTTAGAGGCACTCAGCCACCTGACTTGAAGTGCAATGATTGATAGCTGCCGCATCTCCCATTGATCAACCACTCACAGCTTAAAAGTTTAGAATTCGTTCTGAAAACTTTCCGTGAGCCCGCTCGCAACTTGGATAAATCAAATGAGCAAAACTCAGTCTCATTTGCATGAATCGGGCCGACGTTTATCTTTCTGTCCATTGTGAAATTTTGAAACCCACCATTAGTGGTTTCCAGATTCCGAAGAGGTAATTTGTTCGCAGAATGGATCAAAAGAAACTCTTTCGGAATAGCTTTCGGCCATTTACTGGTGAGCTGAGAGGTGACTCTTTTGGACCGCAATTACGCTAGTTCCTGGTAATTACGAACAAGTGTTTTTCTTCTCTTTGAACCGGAAAAGTTTTGGTGCTCGGCTGCCATGGAACGAATGGGAAGCTACGGACCGCATTGCTTTGTTAGGTCCAGGTCCCTTTACGGTGCAGCCAGGCTTCTTTACCAGCGTCAACAGGGGTCGTTATTGCGTGTTTTATTCGCTCCTTGTGACCGGGTAGCGAACAAAGCCTTAACAAGAGCCTCTCTTTTCGGTGACATCCACGATAACCAGCTTATACTGTTGGCCCTCACTCGCAGCCACCGAGCTTTCTTCAGAAAGCAGTGCCATATTGCACAAACAGAGGCACTCGCAGCGGATTGAATCCGATCGAGCCTGGCTCTACAGCCTAGCATCAAACCTGGATGGAAGAATGGCCTGCCAAATCTTTGTTTAGAAGCGATTTCGCTGTTTATGATCGAGCTCCTCGATACCATTCACCTACAATGGCTTCACTTGATACAATGATTCAGTATGTTTTTTCTATATTCAGGGGATTTAAGTTAAATTGCTATTCCTTTATTGAGATGGTGTGCCAAAATCACTTCAAACATTTGAATCTAATTCAGCTAGTATCTATGATAAAATTGAGTAAAATAACAGCGACTGTGGTTGAATAAAATGTTTCATTTTCGTAACCTCCCTCAAGTGCACAACAGTTTTAATGCCACTAAAATTCTTTTTCTGTTAAAAAAACAGGAGCTATTTCAAAGCGTTTAGTCCTGACTATAAAAAACACTTTCTTGACATCTCATAAGGATGTTGTACTTTGTTAGAAAATTGTAAAATGGTAATTGAAGATTCAATAGTTTGTTACCATTGTCGCTGCAAAATACTTCTGGCAAGTCTGTTCGCTTACGTGATCTCTTCTTAACACGTTAAGTACGCTCTCACGTCTTCGACTTACTGTTGCACAATACACCTGCCTCTCGTAAGAAATAACAATCAGGAGCAGATAAATGAGAAATCAGACAAAATACAACGTGCATTTACCCGTGAAAGTAACACAGCAATAATTTCGCTCAGCAATCACGGCTGATAGGAAGGAGAGCGACAGAGTAATTCCTCGAAAGGAATAAAATATCCTCCCTCATCCTGATGACAACAAACGTTATTGACACTCCAAAGACAATATTTGGAACAAGGAAGTTGATAAAACTTGTAGATGAACGAAGCTCTTTGATGCAACTTTATGTAATATTTGCTTGGACACAACTTACAAACCCATGAAGTAGTAGCGAAGGTACACAGATACGGTACGCAATATATTTTCATTATCCCTGTTTATAGACAACTGCACCATTTTTCTAAATTGAATTTATTTAATGGCTAAATTTGTGGGTTCTTGCTCATTCTGTCCCAGCTATAAATCATTGGCTGTTTGCCCGAGATTAGCAGGACAACTGGAAGCGTTGGAGGACTCGCAGTTGCCTCCGCTACAACAAGCTGCAGTGCTAGGGAGTTTGTTTGCGGCTAGGGTACAGGGTGCGGCAACATAATTTCCTTTTTTTTAAACAAAGCTCTTTGAAAAAAGGAAATTATGTTGTCGCACCCTGTTTTTCGTGCGACTGCAGATCATTCAAGCATGGTAGGTCGATGGTCAAGTTTACGTATAGTTATTTGACGACGAGTTTCGTAATCTAGAAATGCTAGGTTGCTCTCATTAACTGGAAAAATGTTTTCTCAAGTTTACAAAATATTCCAAAGTCATATGAGTTCGATAATATGAGTGAAGTGTTATTTCATAACTCATTTTCGAGCTTTCAAGCTCATGATCAATAATAACAGGTGTCCCCTGACTTTTATGCATAAGAAGTAAAACGCAAATTCACTCAAAATGTTCAAAATAAAAATCAAATAAAGTGTAGTTACTAAATTCCACGCATATTATTGACAATTTTAGAAACATCAGTAATACCCGAATTGCATTTCGTATCCCAATGAAGAAAAATTAGATCAAAGAAAAGTACTTCTAAGCTATTCTATCGTCAGATTCAAATTTCTAATTAATCAGGCGACGCTGCAAACTGTAACTATATTCTGGAGGAAATTGCTATTGCTTTTTCTATTTGACGGAAACTCATTCAGTCTTTTCTAACAATGAAATTCACACTGAATCAATGCTGCTCTCTATTCCGACTTCAAATTCACTTTTTCACTCAAAATTTTGAACATGAACCTTAATTCGTTTCATTTCCATATATAGTAACAGGTTTCGGTAATAGAATCAGTAAGAAATTTAGATGGAGTTCAAATTTTACTGCATTTTGATCCGGACACTCTTTGGCTCCTTTCAAATGTTCTTTCTGATAGGTCCCATTCCAAAAGACTTCACATTTAAGATTGTAATAGCCTCATACGCTTTCATTCTGCTTGGTCACACGAACCCTTATTTTGACCTGAAGTTTAGTACGAAAATTTGTCAGTGTTCGTGTTTCATAAGTTTGCTGGTAGGGCTCATTCTTGGTTTTCCTTAGTTTCTATTTTTGGTTCCTGTATATATCACACAATCTTCGTTGTATCTTATGTTTTTCAAACTTGAATTTTGCTCCTGATGTGTTGAATATTATGACTCATTATCTTTTGATGCGTATTTACATCAGACGTACTTTAAAATTTGAATCAACATTAGTAGCGCCCCATCATAAATAAAAAATTGATTTAGTTTCCTCTCACATCTCCTATTTAAGTAAGCTACCTGGAATATTTACAGAATTTGGGAGAAAATAACCGTTTTCTTGAACCTCAGTTATCTTTCACGTGGAGTTCTTTATCATACGGCTGATAATTATCAAAATATCTTAATGTAGTTTTCACCCCTGAATTCGAGAACATTATTTGACTCCTGTTTACACTTCTGAACTCAAACTACCTTAAAATAATGAGTTCATATAAGTAGGAGTGAACTATAATAATACAGCTTGACCAAAACTATCATAATACAAAAACCATATCCATAACTAGGTAGTAACTGATACGAACGCTTAATACTTGAAGCACAATAAAGTAATATTTGATACTCAATTTATTCACTGTTCAGAACTTCACGCTTTCTTATACCCTATAAATGAGTCCGAGTTCTTAGTGATGATCGCAGTGAATGAGAAGTGGCACTGATTCAGTGGATGCTCTGTTAACAGGATGCAAGAACGGGGCGCGCACAATTGCTTTGTTGAATAAAGTTCATCACGAAAGATTTCTCGCATATCAATTTTTACTTTACCACTGCTTAGCTAACGTTGTTAACCACGGTGATCAATTTCGTCAACCAAGGTAATCGCTGTATGGGATTTGGCGATTATATTCGCCATATTTGGCGATTTCTGTATGCTTGCAAACTCTAGATATATAAGCTCAAGATTTAGCTGGAAAGCCAATCCAGAATTTTGATCTATCGTGTCTTCAAGAATCCCTTTGAAGTGGTGATCTCCCGTGACTCCTGGCTTAAATAAGTAGAAGCGCTATTTTCTGTCCCTGAAGACACTTTATACAGACGCCTCAGAGCCATTCAACCCTCAAGTTTCAAAAAAATTATCAGTCTTTCTCGGCAGACTAATTAAATCTCGCTTGCTAATCACTTAGTCTCTTCGTACGGTCTCTCCTCTTTTACTGCTGCCAGTATCTTTTTCTAAGACAAGCCTGAGTAGCAGATTACTGCAGCTGTAATCCCCAAGCGGTGCAGCTCCACAATTGCTTCGTTGGAGCAGCTTTAACTCCTCTAATTGTTCGCAGATTGAATATGCCAGGCAGCCTGTAATTTCCCCATTTACACTCGGAGCCAACAAAACTTCAAAAATTGCTAGTGCGCGTTAAAAACGCCTGGAGCTCGGGTATGTAGATCTTGAATTCTTCTCCTAAAAAATTCTAATTAGCGTTGTTTATGGAGTTTCAAATCAAAACTCATCTCTAGCATCGACAATTTAAATTTCACAGCTTATTATATGTAGGTTTCTAGTTTCCTAATCGAAATTTCCCTTAATTAAAAAAAGCCGTTGACAATCGAAAGCAAAAAGTTGATTGCCTCCTAATGCTGGTTTCTTGCTTTCGACGACAGCATAATGCATCTGGTGTATTTTGAAAGCCTTTGATGCCTCCAGCCCTTTGTCCACGAGTGTATGCAGGCGGTGAATGAAAAGTCAATTATACTGCTGGTGTTATGGACTCGAGCGACAAACAAGGTGAACCCTAGAGAGCTATTGTGAGGCTCATGATCCACTAGGCTACTCAGCTGACCCACGCTGTAGCTTACGGCCAATTTGATCAACTGTAGACCCACATTACAGTCGTGTATTCACAGTGTGATCAGCTGTAGACTCTCACTGCACCCCTGCCCCCACACTATGATCAGTTATAGATCGAAACCGCACCCCTGACTCCACAGTATGATCAGCTGCAGACCCTCACTCCATCCCTGCCTCCACAGTATGATCAGCTGCAGACCCTCACTCCATCCCTGCCTCCACAGTATGATCAGCTGCAGACCCTCACTCCATCCCTGCCTCCACAGTATGATCAGCTGCAGACTCTCACTCCATCCCTGCCACTACAGTGTGATCAGCTGCAAACTCTCACTCCATCCCTGCCACCACAGTGTGATCAGCTGCAGACTCTCACACCATCCCTGCCACTACATTGTGATCAGCTGCAGACTCTCACTCCATCCCTGCCACTACAGTGTGATCAGCTGCAGACTCTCACTGCACCCCTGCCCCCACAGTGTGATCAGCTGCAGACTCTCACTGCACCCCTGCCCCCACAGTGTGATCAGATGCAGACTCCTTGTTCAGCACCACAGTGTCCTCATCGGATAGCTCCACAAATGTGCGCAGCCACTTTCACAATTGGCAGTCCCCGCATGGCATGATGTACACATTTGGTCGCAAAGAGACCCTGGCCTGATTGTCACAAGCAAGTTTGTCCACAGCGAAACAATTTTCAGCTTCGACGATTTACTTTTGGAGTTTCACACTTTCTAACCGCATACAGCTTAGATGGTTTCATTAGAAAATGTGTGCTGGTGCTTTTGAGTTCCTTACAGTTTTTTGAAATTTCTTAATTACTAAGTGAAGGTATGGCATAAAAAAGAATAAGGCCATAGAAACGAGCCCTTTGGTTCATTCTTGGGTTATTACCCAAATCCCATGTCATCTAAAGTAGAGGCATCAATCACGCACGTACACCTCAATGACACAATCCAATTCAGTTACGTACACGCATTTCACTCACACATAGGTATTTCAGTCATGCACATGTACCACAATCATACTCTGGCTCCAGGAATTATGGACATAAATCAGTACGTTATAATACTGGGGAGGGGATCCTAATCCAATATTTATTGGGACGATTTTTGAATGTGTTTGAAGTGTCAGCAAAAACGATGTTCGCGGGCAACTGATTTTAAATTGCAGCAATTTCAACTAGAAAGAAGTTTAAAGCTTGGGATGTCTTTAAGTTTCCCATTATTGGTTTTTGGCCTTTATTTCTGGTGTCAAGTTATCTTCTCTTTCGAAAAGCTCTTCAAGGGTAACATCATTAAGGCCATTGAGATAGTTATAGGTCTCAACGAGTTGTCCTTGCAGTTTTCTTTGTTCTAGGGAGATAAGATCTAACTGTTGAAGTCGTCTTTCGTAACTGATATTCCGAAATTCAGGAATCATTTTCGTTGTTTTAGTTCTTTAGGGCAGGGTGGGATACTAAGTAACCCACCAATTTAGGTACATTTACCCCTTTTTTACGTTCAAATCTTGTACCTCAAAGGGTTATGCTGACTTTTGTCCATTTTATTGATATCGCTTCGTAAGATAGAAGACTATGGTGAATGTACATTAAGCTACTTATTGATTCAAATTCTATTTTTCTGTAACTTCACCATTTGACATAATAGACTTCAGCTCTGAACTATACTGTAAGGCAAAAGTAATATTTGAAGAGCCCTTTTCTCTCAAACGTAACTCACAAAAATTGTTATTGACTAAAATTTGTGTCAACATCTGCTATTACAGTCAGAATCTACAAATAATGTTATGTCCTATTTTGAATTTTACAGGCCTTATGCGACAAGAAAAGACACATCTATTTAGAACTAAAACTATTCAAAATGTTACGAGCTGAATTGAGATTTGTAAAGAATAACTACAAGCATTCGATAATCGCATTAACGCACCAGTTTTTTATTATTCAATCTCCATTTCTTCACCACTCATGGTTTCTTGCATTATTGTTCAAGAGCACTCCTGCTATTGTCCCATTCGTCTTCGACGGAGTCACAGACTTCAATTTCTCAAATTCCTCTGAAGAGGCGACGCCCAACGGAGAATAAATTACTTCAGCCAGTCCATTATTACTTTTATTCTAGCGCAAAAGGCCCCAATTTTTTATCCTTAGCTAAGTATTATGATGAGATGATTGGTAAGGCATTGCATGGATGTTCGATAGAAAAGAATTGGAATATCAGGTCAACTAGAACAGAGTATGTCAGCTTTTACGATCAGACGTAACCTATACCTATCGCCTATCACAGAGTCAGAACTACGCGCAATAACCGCTGTAAGACAACCGCCTACTATTTAATATCTGGCCTATTAGTTACCACCGTCATTTTACACAGCCACTTTCATGCATGGCTCAATTTAAGTTTATACTCAACTTAACGAAAAATTTTGTACCATTCTGCAAACTTTGAAAGAATATACCATGATAAACGGAAAAGTTAATTCAAAAGAATAAAGTTGGACTGAACCACCACTGTTGCCGCTACAAGCAAAGGGAAACTAATAAATTCTGTAACTCCATTTAAAAATTCCCAATTTTTTGCGTCGTAATACAAGTTGTTTAAGCCTTTATGTTACCAACGTTAAGGAAATATCATACGGCAGGTATTTATTGATATTGGTTTCTATGTATTTATATTTATTTATATTCATGTTTATTTTTCAACCCAAAGGACAAAGTGGAAATTAAGATAAAAAGCGATAGAAGTACCTATTTTAAATAAAATAAAAAAACACCATCCTACATAAAAACTGAATTTCTAACAGCATAAATGAGTTTATGAAAAGAATCGGACGGGAAATTCAGTAACGGATTTATGAAAGAAATGAAGATTAATTGCAGCGAATGAAAAATCGTGGCCATAATATTGAGTTCGGTATGTTTGATGTGAGATTGAAATTGAAGTCAAGATTCAAAATTGGTTACCTGCAATATCCTACTGTTTGGGAACTAGTTTCCCTGCAAATTTATTTGATAGGAACCTTATAACCGTATTTTTGAAACTTATAGAGCACTAAAAAATACATCTAAATTCTAAAATTTAACTTCAACCCGGAAACACTCCAATGAAGAGTAATATTGTGGATGACAAATACGAAACAAAGAAGAACGAGCTGTAATTCTCCTTAGTCAAATTCCAAAAATAGGAACTGTTACCCGATATGCAGATAAAAATTAAGAAAAAATTACGCAGGTTAGAGCGAAAGAAGAGGAATGAAATCCAGCTGAAACTCCGTTCACGGCACATAAGAACGATATCTTGTATGGTTTGTGGTTTTTATGGTTTGACCACCTGCCACAACCCTGCTTGGGATCCACAAACACCTGCCACAACCCTGCTTGGGATCCACAAACACCTGCCACAACGCAGTGCCCCAGCACCGTCTCTTGACAAGCACCTAATTGAAAGCAAACATCTTGACGAGGCAGTGACCAGCTGCACAAAAGTTGGTCGCTCACAGGACTGTCTGGAGCAGCTGCTGAGATGCACTCGAGTCCCTGCAGTCTGGCGGTGACGGTTCTGACTCTCCTGTATCTCGCAGAGCTCGTTCCATCCACGGGGCTGCAAAGTTCATGAATAGACAATGACGTAAACGTAAAGAAAGTAGTCACACTCGCAACATTGCTCATCTTTAGAAAAGTTAACTACCTTAAATCTAGCTACATTACTCTGATGAAGTGAAAAAAATTCCTTGATACAAACGATTGTATTTTTGGCAAAACTTAGAAGTTCTTTTCCTTCAACAGATCACTGGATTCAGCTTTTTAAAAGCAAGCACCTTTAGTGATTGAAGCGTGCATGTTGTTCTACACGTTAGAGGAAGTGGTATGTTGAAATAATGAACAAAAGTGCATAACTACAATGAAAATATCATTTCACTATTGCCGAAGATCCCAGGGCAACTGAAAATGACAACAAAGGAATCACCAGTTAAAGCCAATTATAAATTTTTTATATGAAGGGAGAAAAATATTGTCAAGTATAATGATCGTATTCTTCTCAAAATTATAAGACAAATGAGAAAACTTTATGAAACATATAAAAACTAAGAGCGCTTTTTCAAGAAACATTGATGCATAGTCATTAAAGCACTTGATTGACTATGTAAGGGTTCAAAATAGAAATATACATGAGGCAAGAGTTGATTCTTTGATCTCTGTCGTTGATCTGAATGAGTGGAAATGAATGTACACATTTTAAATTCATCTGGGCATTTCATTTTGTTTT
The DNA here is from genome assembly GCA_006783055.1 of Trinorchestia longiramus. Taxonomy (NCBI): domain Eukaryota; kingdom Metazoa; phylum Arthropoda; class Malacostraca; order Amphipoda; family Talitridae; genus Trinorchestia; species Trinorchestia longiramus. The sequence continues at coordinate 103,445 of VCRD01000081.1, forward strand.
CTCGCATTCACTTGTGTAGAGCCTTGTCTGCATTGTACTCTGCTGTCTAAAATTGCGACAACAATTCATTAACAAATACGAATGTTAAGAAATTCAATGTATATCTGGGTGTACTACATATGAAATTAGAGCATTATAATCGAACAACTCAAGTTTCCTATGTTACAGTCGTTTTAAAATATGCACCATTTCTTTATGTGATTGCGAACCCCGAGGCTTTCTAAAGCGCTTACGACCTTAAGAGATTTTACTGCATTCATGCAACAGATCGTGCTACTCCTTAAGCGTTCGTTTACGAACATCAACTTAAGCAGCAGCTTTCAAAACGATATAACTACGCAGTCTCATTTATGGATGGATTTTCAACTGAACTCTCGATATTCAAAAGTTGTAAAGTAGAACTAAAGAATGCGAAAGAGAGAAATCGGATATCTAACCCCTGTCTAAAGAGAAAAAGTTTTAAAAATGTATCCCATATCGATTAATGTTCAAACTTCAATGAACTATACAGGCGATGCAGCGAAAAGACGCAAAGAGGCAGTGGCTTGAGACGCATGATATGGCACGTTCTCAAGTTGCGAGCACTTGGTGTTTTTGGAGGAGTTTGCTAAAGAGGAACTTTTTATGTGCGTCGAGATAAGTCCGCTCACTCATGACAAAAGTTTCATCTCACCACTTTGTTCAGAACTCAAGTATTACAAAGTGAGATCAGTACCAAAATGCCAGTGAACAGTGGCTGAGAGAAGCGGCAGAGCTAATACATGAAACAGTGTTTAGCTCTGAAATGAAACTGATGTAACGGATGAGGCTATTAGAGAAGCCGCTTTTGCAGCATCGTGCTCGTAATTTAATTAGCGAGATCGTTAGGGGTTCCGAGTTGCAAGTTAATTACGAAGTAAATTTAAATTAGAAAATTGATCTGTTTTGTAATCGAGTGTTTTGTTCTCACGTTCAATGCCAGTCTGTACACGGAACAACAGGACTTTAAGGGTTGTTACAGACATTTTTAATAATTTGCGTATGACTTTCAAAGCTTGCATCTTCTTGTATCCTGTTTTGTACATGAACATGAAAACGTTGCATCTAAATGGGAATTTTCAATTGATTGTTTAGGTAATTATTATTAATGTGCATGTCCTTCAATCTTACCAACTTTAACTTCTGTAATCGCTGACTGCAGGTTAGACACCCTTAACGTTCAAGTACGGACAGATAAATCTTTTCATTTAGGTTCAGTCCCTTTTGACTCCACCATTGTTACTATTACTATTGTGGAGCACTGACTTTATGAGCTACTATATTTGTACTTTTGAAAGATCAAAAATTCAAATTGGATTCTGTATTTAAGCGCTTCCATGCGTCCATCGTAATGCACAGAACAAATATTTTCTTTTTCATGTATACACAGATGAGACTCCTATTTTTTTTTGTCCTAGATATCAGATTTTATAGTTATTTGCTGGAGAATTTAGGAGAGTCAAATTCACTACCAGTTTTGCAAAACAGTTTTGAGATGAACTAAGACTGGAAGGAGCAACTCAGCCGCTATGGGCATACGAGAGCCAGAAATACGAGACCTTCAGCTCAAGAGCTTAATTTTTCCTACAAATTTGCCTTTCTTCGGTTTTGCACGCCCTATCTTTCTTTCAATATGAGCCATCTATTATAAATAAAAGAGTATTATCAGTGCCCAGACGACTAACATGATTTTTCCTCAATATCTTTGCATACATTGTTCAATGAAGCATCAATAGAACGGGCGAACTTACCTTTCGTTTTGATTATTTTCACCTCAGTATGACCGTGACTTGCGCTAGCCAAGATGAGTGTGAATAACAGTGAAGACACATATGCTAAGAGTTGAAGTGTACAAAAAGCAAAATCGAAGAAAGGAAATCAAATCAGAGAGGAAAGATAGTATGATAGCGTGAAGAGAATGCCGTGAGCCTGAGAGAGATAGGGAGAGAAAAAAAATAATGTTTTGACGATTCATTGGCAAAGTAGGCTCATCAGAAGCTAGGTGAATATAGTGCTTAGAGAAGAAATTATAATGGAATGAGAAGGCGAGTCGTGCAGCAAAGAAGAAGTGAGTGCTTGCAGAGTGGCTACAGAGGATAGATGGTGAGGAATGTAGCTTGCATTGAGAGGAAAAAAACGCATTGAAAAGAGTGGAAAATGACACCATAAAAAATTAGAGTTCAAGCACGTGCTGAAGAATAGATAAAGAGTTTTTTTTTGATAAATCAAAGCCCATATTTTCGGGAATAGAGGATAGGAATGTGGTGTGAGTTTTGGATGCAGAAGTTCATGGAGGCTGGAGTGACTGTGAAGAGGCAGGAGAACAGTCGCTTACAACGTCTACAGAAAAGCAATGTAGGCATGCCTAAGAAATTAAAAGTTGGTTATTCGTGCAAAATGTAGTAAAAGCTTTTATCCGTTGTCCATACGCTATCTTTCATTGTTTTTAAATTTGTTGAAGTAAATGGAACAATTTTCTCATACTACGTATACATAGTTTTTTTAACTAAGTATTGACTGAAGAAAATGAACTTACTAAACCCACACCGAAAACAAGCAGAAATCATAGACGTAGTTTGTGCTGAATTTTAGGTCAAATTAGCTTGAAAACTAATGCAAAAATTCCTTCATTGATGCTGGCAGAAACACGTACGTTAAGCCAACCCTAAATGTGGTGTGAAACTTTTGTCTTCCTCAGTATGGAGTTCGTCAAACTTTTCGAAATTCAATGATAGTTTTCCGGGCATTGAATGTTAGGTCCGGAAACTATCTAAACAGTTGAGTATTTTATTATGGACTACTACATTTGCTAGAATGAAGAATACCCAAGTTCCTTTTTATTAAATTACTCGTGCTGGGTTTATAGCTAATCTTAAACTTCAGCCACTCCTGCTCAGAGTGGGTCTTCAAAAGCCCTCGAGACGCACTCAGCCGAGTTGATAGTTGCCTAAGTTCGAGGAATAAAATTATGTAAATCCACTTGAAAGAAATTGACCGAACTTGATTAATTTCGCGCATGAAGTGTTGTCCCATATTTTGCTTGAGAAAAGTGTTCGTCTGTTGTTAAAACGGAAATTTGATGAAACTAATGTAAATTCCACAATCAATTCAAAATGACTATCAAGAAAATATAATTTATGAACCCAAGCACTTTGAGTCATGATTTTATTAAGGTAGTTTGAGTTCAATTTATGAAAGTAAATAAGCATTGTAGCGGAAAGTAAACCGTATTTATAATCTCCTATAAAGAGGAACTCAGAATTAGGAGACAAATATGGGGATTATGATTATGACTACAAATAGTGGAATATTATCTTCGTGCAAAAGTGATTTTATGTGACTGGGAGCAGCGAATTTCCAATATTTCTGTACATTTCATGTGAAACTGTTGATGGCGTTCTATCAAAATCCTGGATTGTACAGGGCGTGTTTTTAAAGTGGGTACCGTTTTGAAATCAAATGAAACGAGTAGCTTTTCTGAACAATTTTATTTTTACATTTAAGCCTGTATTTAATTCACTCTTTTACACAATTTTTACTAATATTAAGACACTTATTATATCATACAACCAGTTTCAAATACCATCCTCTTAGAAATCTGCCTCCTGATTGGACAACTATTGCAACACGGTCATTTTGACATTTTCATCGTCGTGGCACTGACTACCCAGATGATTTTTCAAATGCAGGCTCACGTCGTAGTCCCTGGGCGCTAGATCAGGGATGTACGGAGAGTGATCAAGTTGTTCCCAGACAAATGATTAGATCAGCTCTTGAGTTCGATTGGCTGCGTGTGGACGGGCATTGTCACAAAGCAAAACGATTCCCTGACTCAGTATGCCACGCCTCTTGTTCTAAATTGTACGGCTCAACTTTTTTAAGGTCTCACAATAGGTTGTAGAATTTATGGTGTTACCAAGAGGCAAAAACTCCACAAGCAGCGCCCCTTCCTGTCCCAAAAAAAATAATACACATGATTTTCAGGGCTATAAATGTTTGTTTGAACTTCACTTTCTTGGGTGATGTTAAATGCTGGTATTCCATGGATTGATGCTTAGAGTCAGGTGCAACATCAGCTATCCATGTTTTGTCGCCAGCTTATGTCCCCTTATTTCTAGGTGACAGCCTATTGTACTCTCATGAAATACACAAAACACTTTACGTGTGGCCAATTGTTGAGTGAACAATTGTTTAAATACCCATTGTCTTGTATGCATCAACCATTTTATATTACATACATCGCCCATTGTGTCAGTGTGTTACACGTCGTGTTCCAGGCATGACCTGTTACTTCGTAAGCAGCAGAATGCTGCCTGCATATCAGTGTAGATGACAATCATCACGTGACGCCCGTCAAATCTTCGTTCAATGACATTCTTCTCCTCGTTAAATCTGCGCGCAATGACACTTGATTTCCCGCGTCAAATCTCCACGCAACGACATATCATTCTTGCTGTTCTCGTCAACGGACTCTCTGAACATTATTTACCGCTTCAGCTCTACCTTTTTATGACCATCAGTTGTCTGTCATGGCTTTGAATGAAAATACTCTAAAAATTTCCCTATCAGAACAGAGTTTGTGGTCCCTAGTACGCTTACTTTGTCCTTCAGTGATGCCTCAACAAACATAGGGTGGGATACTGAAGTGTGCAATATGGAGCCATAGAAGTGTGCTCAACCACCATTTTTCAGTACCTGTGATTCGAAATGACCAAAAATATTTGTGCCTTCATGTAGTGGAAAATAAGTTTCAAGCCAGTTCGTGAACACTCACTTCTAACGCGAAGTTCATAGCACACACTTCTGCCATTCGCTAAGTACAATTTTTAAGGCTACTAGAAAAAATAAACTCGTGTTTTCAGCATTAATACACTCTTATGTTTGTTCCTGGTTTGCAATGACCTTTGGTGAAGTTTTACCAAAGTGGGTACAAGATTCCAGTAACATTTTATTTATCTTTTTCTATTTAAATGTGATTTCGTTCGGTTTGCTACCTAGGCTGGTCTAATAAAAGCATAATTTGGAGGTTCCTCTAAAGGGAGACTGTGTGAAGACTTTGTTCAACTGGTTCCCTTGACTCGGATAAATCAATAAATTCAAGCCCATTCAATTTTCATTGGGATATTATTTTCTTTGATCTGCCATAGGGCAATGATGATACAAAGTTTTTAAAATTAAAGTTATTGGTTTCTCTCAATGGTGTGAGGCACGTAAGTGACAGAGAAGAACGAAATGTTGGCGTTAAGGGACAACAACGAATCACCATCTCCACCCCAGCTGCAACCTCAGCTTTCACGACCGACGATGCAGTAAACAAAAAGAATGATAATTTTTTTATCTTTCCTGCATCAACTCTGAAGAGACTTTAATTATTCACACTATCGTCAGTTGCCAAAATATTTTACAAATTCTTTCATTGAAACGTATCCTTTTTCTCTTTGACAAATCGAAACTGCTGTTTCAGTTTTACTTTCAAGACCAATCCTGATTGATTCTATTTGAAATTCTCTCATCACGTAAGTTTGTCGACAGTTTTCGCCCAGGAGGCCTTCTTTCCTCGTCTATGCTAATTCCACTCTAAAGTTTCAGTAGTTTGGAAAAGTAGATTAAGTCTCCTGCTAGCCGATCAGTTATTTTGTGCGAATACATCATTCGTGCAGGGTCGCTGGCCTAAGGCACATGTAAGTGAATGTAAGGCCTCTTCCATGATGTACCAGAAATATAATTGTTTCTGTCACTTAAAGAAGAGCATTAAAATGTAGGCATTTAATAACTATTATCCATGCATGACAGATGAGGGAATCATGATGACATGAGTATGTGTAGTCATGGAGCGTTCAACAATGCCCTTATATCTTCGTACAAGGGCATTGTTGAAAAATTTCATTTTCAATATAGCTGCACCAGTACACCCAGTTACAGGTGCACCAGTACACCCAGGTACAGCTGCACCAGTACACCCAGGTACAGCTACACCAGCACACCCAGTTACAGCTGCACCAGTACACCCAGGTACAGCTGCACCAGCACAGCTGCTCACAAGCTGCATGCTCTCTGCGTGTAAAGGCGCTGTGGTGTCGGCTCAAACTAGTAATTTACTTATTTATTATTTTTTGATGCTAATGGATTTCCTCCTGTTTTCTGCAAGCTCACAAACACTCAGCGCAACACGGGAGACAAAATAAAATTCTACGAGATCTATTCGCTGATGCCACAAGTTTATGCAGCTCTAGAAGGTATTTTGAAAAGTTCTTTGGACCCTTTGCAGTAAATTTTCGCAACGGATGTTTGGGACTTTTCCACTCACTGAAGAATTTCAATGAATAAGGGTCAGGTACCAAGTGCTTCCAGGAACTCTTTTACGATTGTCACATTGGATATTAAAACTAATGTTAAGGCGTGATATTTGTGCACTAAATTGTGACCTCAGCGTGCTTTATTATCATCCGCAGAGCCGACAATTCATCAAAGTTCTCAAGTTACTTTGATTTACATTTTTGCAGCCTCATTTTTACATTTCATTTTTAGGTATGATTAAGAAATAAAATTTGAATACAGTGGATTCAAACACATAATCGTTGAAGTTTTCATACGAATATCAGAGTTATGTTTGCACTAGTTTTTTAGAGCTGAATTGCTTCATAATTATTGAAAAGCTTTAAACTCTCACAAGGCTTTTAAACCTAGTTCTCATTGCTAAAACATATTGTTATGAATTCCTTAGGCCACATTTTATCATAAGTACTCAAAAATTGAAGTTCCCCTTTCTGCAAGTTGCATAATCAACAACATCATAATCAACATTTTAATGTAAGTCCCTTTATTTATCTTAGTAAAAAACCAGTTCAAAACAATCGATTTTTGCCTCGGTTTTCAGGTAATGGGGAATTTTTTTCTTTGTCATTACATAATTCTGATTAGATAGTTCCAGTTTTACAGATAATTTATTCTATTGTAGGTAGCAAAAAATGCTCAAAGCTTTCATTTATGTGTATTTTGATTATAAAGTAATTATTTTGCACAATCTTACCAGTTAACTCTTATTTAGTCGCAACAAGAAAGTTTTCGAACGGCTTTTCCTTCCATCATACACAGGGATATAATTCCCTTTGCAAATATTGAACTGACGTCAATACTGAAGATAATATTTTCTTTGAAGCTTTGTGCATTCTCTGAATATTTACAGCTTTCTTGAGACACGAAATAAGTAAATGCGTAAATCTTGCATTGTTCATAAGATTCCTACTAGCGTCCAAAGTTTCATTTTATTTACTGCAAAATAAACTTTGGGATCAAGAGCGTATTAGAAGCTCTACCTAGTCAGAATACTCAGGCATCTTTTAGCGGAAGCACATCAATTTCTTAGGAGACTTCCCAGATGTCGTGGACAGCCTCTAGCAGCGCTTTCTATGGAGACCAAACAAACTTTAGTGACTGAGCAGGACGGGGAAAGAGGGCCGGAAGACCGCGGCCGTCATTGGGCCACGTCGCAGCTTATTCCTAAATTGACGAAGCATAGCACGACAAATTCCCTGCTGACCGCCGCCTGGAATACAGAGAGGACTCTTACCTGAGGCCACCTGCACCTGAACTCAGGCTGGAGAGGAGGTATAGTCCTAAGCTTTGTCTTGTTAAAAACAACTTAAAAAACAAGAGGCTGAAAAATCCAAGCCCTCAAGTGACTATGAGAAGCTGGAAATTATAGAATGACTCTTACCTGAGCCCACCTGCACCTGAACTCAGGCTGGAGAGGAGGTATAGTCCTAAGCTTTGTCTTGTTTATCGTTCATTCTACAATTTCCAGTTTCTCATAGGCACTTGAGGGCTTGGATTTTTCAGCCTCCTGTTTTTTTTTAAGTTTTTTCAAGCAGAAGCACATAATTCGGCGAGTGAACTGACGGGGAAGTTTTAAGATACCTGTGTCTGCGCTTACTGAAGTTCAACTCGCACTAGTCGACAATTGTAAAATTTTCAAGATATGCTCCGAAAAAATGAAAAACTATCTGAAGTAAAGTTATTTTTGTTTGTAATCAACTTTAGGCCATTTTATAATTCAGTGTTTTGCAACACTATAAAAAATGTAGAAGAAAAATTACTTTATCCAGCATTTAGTGTTTTTTTCCGGCCTACGGATATTAACCCTACATAAGTTTTAGCTTGAATTATAAAAAGGAAAGAATCAAAACCACAGATTTATATTTATGTAAATAATAATGAAAAATAATGAACATACCTCATTTATTGATTTTCAATCATATATGAAGGTTATTTGATGAAATGTCCGCTACGTTTGGTGACCTTTAGGACACGATTGCTTACTGAGTCTATTTTTTGATCTTAGCTGCTAGGACAGACCTTGAAGGAGCGTCGATGTGTTTCTATTATTCTGCTTTTAAACTAAGCGTTTGTCTAAATGCATGAATTTTGCTCATAATAATAGCCCACACATTACCAATTGAGTTAAAATCTGGTGAAGATGACGACCACACTATCAAATTCCTGTTTTTGCAACCCAATGGAGCCAGATGTTATTTAGTTTCAGTCGCTGAATGTGACAGAACAGAGTCTTGCATAAACATAATCTTCTTATGCTGTGTCAAAACTTGATCTTCAAGCCAAGGGAAAAGTGTTTGACTCAAAAGATCACATTGAGATAGCTGGACTAATTTTAATACGCTTAGGAATCTTTACAGGGCCGATAAGAAGATTATAAGGGACTTCGACAGCTTCATTGCCAGAATAAAGCTATGCAGCACCTTAACACACCTCATCTTATGGCCATCATGTAAATTGAAGTGAAAACGTCCATTTGAATCAACATGAAGTCGCTCGACGAGCTGTCATCCCACGTTTTCTTTCACTACGTCTCTGACCTTCTAATTATAAGTTATTATTATCTAAAGAGGTGATAAAATCTCAAATTAATATATTACCAGAGAAGCTAAAAATTTAATTCAAGAAAATCTTGAAGAAGGTTCATTGTCGAACTAAGTCCCTTACCTAACGTGAGCCACCAACACTACATTTAAAACTGCCAAACTTTCCTGGCGGCCACAACAGAAGGGAGAAAGAGAAATGCCTGCTGCTGGCTGTAGTTTCTTGTGTTCTCCTGCCTAATTTATGCATAGAAGAATAAATTCTACTAAGCTAGCAAAAGAATTGGGCGCTTCTCCTCGAAGGCAACTGCAAGGAGGGCTTATTGAAGCTGTATTGTTCTTGTGACTGAACTTATAGAGCATTTTTCTGCCATGTTTGAGCAAGTAGACTGCTTCTGCTGCATGGTCTGAGCTCTAGTTGCTACTTGTTCAGTGAGTTTAGTGTTTTTCTAATGAATCTTGGTAATTTTATGTGGTCAGTACTCTAGTGCTCGAAAACGTATATTAATTATTAAATGGTGCCGGCATAATAAACTAGAAGAAGAAATTGTGCACTCAGTTCTACAAGTGTAGCCGTTCCTATTTTTTACTTGGGTTTATCCAGAGGACAATGTTCATAAACTGTTATGTCCTAAATTAGAAAACAGAGCAAATGTTTTCAACCGACCAAACATTTCAAATCTGTCACTTTCGACCTACTGGTCTCGAATAACGTCACGAGCGTTGGTGTATGAGCTTTTTTCACTTGGTGTTCATAAATGAATCGTCTAACTTCCGAGGAGAGTTAAATCCTTTATCTTCCAACGAGTCCTCTTACCACCGTCGTGCTCGAAACACGCAAAATTAACTTGATTTACTGTGAACACTACGGTTGGTAGCAGCACCTAAAGTTACCGCCAGTAGACAAAGTGTTAAGGGATTCTTGTGAACCGACACCTCATAAAACTTTCCATGACGTCCGGATGACTCTCACCACCCAGCGTTGATTTGAACAAGCCTTAGAGTATATGTGAAAATTTGAATTCTCGTTCAATACATGTGAATGTTCGTTAGAAAATTTATCAATTATCTTGCTAAAAGACGTCCAAGTTAACCAATTTGGCAGGTACAAGTTGTGTAAACTGACTAGTAATGTTATCATATCGGTCATATTATTATTATATCAATCATAACATTATCATATGAGTTATAATATTATCATCCACTTATATAAT
>VCRD01000081.1:113636-132782 GCA_006783055.1 Trinorchestia longiramus
TATATATATATATATATATATATATATATATATATATATAAAGAAAGAAAGAAAGAGAGAGAGAGAGAGACAGAGCTTCCTATATAATATGACTTCCAGTCTTCAAAGTTATGTAATGATATACCATGGCATTCTTCCTTCCATAAGGAGCAAAGTCAATTCTAAGCAAGTTCTTTAGTGAAAGGGTTCACCCAGTTCTTTCGCTCGGTCACTTTTACTCATACGACATGTCGCAATTACGTATGATCAAAGTCTGAGCAAAAAACAGCGTTTAAGCGAGGAGTAAAACTTGAATCCTTTACCTTCTCAACATAATTTGTGCCTCTCGAACGCTGCTTTGAAATGCTTTGATGCAGCCGAACAAAACGCTGCTTTTGAGAGGATGACAGGATATGAAGTTCGGGCCAATCCTGGGCGCAACGACGCAACAATGCTTAGAAACAATTCAGTTTTCAATTGCATGTTTTTAAACTTCAAAATTTTATAATAAGCATCAATTTTCAAACTCTCTTTTTGCTACTGCAAAAACGCCTATTTCATGCACTGTTGATAATGGGAGTCGCTCCAAAACAACTTCAATTCAGCGATACATACGTTCCGTCATTAAAGCTAAACTTCTAACAAAGTTGCCCTCTTAACCTGAAATGAGGTAATTTCGCCTAATTCTTGGCACTTCTCATCGCCACTGCAGGTGTGTCCCAGCGACCTCTACAGAGCAGAAACAAGCTCGCTGGCGCGTGAGTTAGTTTTTGTGTCTCGAAATTTTCTGACGAAGGGCAGTGAAGTTTACGCACGGCTCGGAGCTTTGCGACACGTGGGCGCTGCCTCCTGTGGATCTGGTCGATCTCAATGCATTGAAAAATGCAATTTTCCTCCACATTAGACTTTGAGATTGAAATTGGAGCCTTTTTATGCATACTGCTGGCGCTCGATACCGTTGGCCTTCAGAGAAAGACAGAAACTTACTTTATTTGCTTCAACAAACGTACGACAACATGCAACGTTTTATTCTGACGAGTCGCACTGTCTCCGAAACTTTTTTTCGTTTCGTTTTTTCTCCCTTTAGTTCCCTTTCAAAAAACTGTTAACTGCGAGTATTAAACGAAGCCCTCTGTGACTATAAACGTAGGAACGCCCACTATAATTTTACATCATTGCTAACATTCTTTGTGACTTGTCCGGACTTCTGTGAGAGATCACTAATCTAGGGAAAAATAGCAAAATGTAACCCCAAATCTCACCATGCAACCCTTTCTATTGATTTTGCTTTACCAAGGGCTTCGAAAACGCTTAAAATATGCAGAAGATGAGCTTTCATGAGCATTTTAGAAACACTTGAATTGTAAGAAAAATCATTGACAACCGAGTTCAGAATTCGATCTATGGCTAACAGACGAAAGGGTTAAACATGGCCCGCTTTAAATCACAAAAGAAAGTGTTTCTGTGTCATTTATTTTTACGTTAAAATAGCGTGTGGAATTTTTAAACTGGCAACATTGAGGGTAGCCCGTTTAAGATTTTCGGTTGTTTTTTTCTTGGGGCAATACTGAATACTAGAGGATCGAGAGACCGTATGTTAGAGCAGTGGTACTCAACCACCGGGCTGCACAAGAAACATTTAATTATTTCTATTTTATTAACTGTGATGTATTTTTTTCGGGATTGTTTGACTTTCCATGCACGAGAGGTTAACCGAAAGCTGAGCATCTTCGAGCGGGTTATCAACAAACATTTGTTTCTTGTTTTATTTACAAAGAAACAGTAGATAATATAATGTGCACATATAACTCGTGAATGAAAATCACCTCCAGAAAGGAAAAATTGAGCACCATGTTTTAAAATAATGCAAAATAATTTAACAAAAACAGCGCCTTGTTCTCGGGGCTGAGGCATTAGTTGTCATGCCAGGCTGAGATCCAGGACACAGCGTCTGCAGCCGCTGCAAAAATAGCGAAGCTCAAAACAACGGGAGTAGAGATTAAAATATATATAAGAGTACTGTCCATTTAAATGATTTCTTGGTCCTTCGTGCACCAATAAAATTTAAAGTTTCATTCAGTAAAATTATTCGAAAAAATTTCTGTTTAGCCTGTTGCTATTTCTCACACCAACGCCTAATGCAAGTCAAACAACGGGATAAATTTTGTTTATTTTAAAGTAGTGCATTATAGTACAATATTCTCCTTCAAGATAGGCAATGTTGTTTGATATTCTAAAGATTCAAAATATGGCAACGAGGAAAATTTCAGCGCATTGAATGATGAATTTTCTAGAATGACTACCTCGTCATGCGGAAATATTTTTGTATACACAGTATCAGCGCGGCCAGAAAAGATGACGGTCTGGACGACCTGAAGGATTTGGGGCAAAATCAGTTCAATATTCCAAGCCCGAGCAGGTTGCTAAGCACAAAGTTCGGTCTTTGTTCCCTGCCGAGCCTCAGACGGCGACGCGAATGTCTTTGATCTCCTTTGGAATTTCGTAAGATTTTTGCCACCATTGCGACTAAGCCGAACTTTGGAAAGAAAACTGAAGTTATTTTGACTTTCGTGGTATTTTTGACATATGCGTCACATGTTTGTTGACTTTATCGAAAAGAATCTCAAGCGGTTAAACAAGTATTGTTTCCCTGAGGTTTAAATAATCTTTGCTGTTGAAAAGCGCTGCCAGTTTTTAGGTCCTCTTTGAACTGCAAAATTCCTGCAAGATTTGAGCGTCCCTGAAAGAGCTCGAATCGTTCATAGTTCAATGTCTGGAAAATATGGTAACGAACTTAAACTTGTGACTGATAGTATGACAATTATGACTGTTAAACTTTCTCTTTGAGATTTAAAATAGTAAACCAGTGCTGTTTTCATACTGATCAGCCAGATATCAGCAGCCGTGAAGTAACAATAGGGTGGTTTTCCCCTTAAAATAAATTGGATTTCGAAATACCTGAAACTCCCAGACGTAATATAAATCATCTGCGAGTGGGCGTCATTGGTAAAATTCACAAAAAATGTGTTCATTTGTATGGGGAATGTGAATTGCGCAAGCTATGTAAAACCATGCACTCTAGTGTTGTCTATACTGTGCGGAATACATGTTTACTAACATCGTACACAATGTGTGTTTAGTAGAAATGCACTAGTTTCACATATGCTGTATACACTACACATACACTTACATCGTACACATATACCTACACCGTATATGCTACGGGCAGTAAAGATGCGCTTACAGCCTACACATATGTCGTGTGTAGTACAAGTTCTACACACTAGTATCGTCTGCACTTAGCTAACAAATACCTCAATTTACGCATGTACTCACTTTATTGTCTCATTGCACCGTGGGGGCAACTGAACTGTACTGTGCAATGCTGTTCATTGACATCACATGGGCCGTTGACACGCTGTAATGCGGAGCTATGTACCATTGATGTAAACATCGGTTAATGAAGTCACTTCATAATAAGTCACAAATAAATAGTTCAGTTTTACAGGCATAACTTTGTCCAAAGCGTGAGTACCTGTTCTCGTCGATCACAATTTTTCATTCTTTCTCTTATTAAAATACAGTAAGCTACATGATTAGTATTGCTAAACGAAAATTTTATGGTTGTTGAAAAATTAACTTTTCAAACTCTACCTGTAACAACAGCAATGCATCGTTAATTTCTCGATTTTTAGGAACTCTCACAAGCACAATAAAAAGAAACATCAAGTTCAAAGGAAACATTGGGAATAGCAAACGTTGTCAAAACAAAGACTCTATTTTCGGTGCTGAAATAGGAGAAAATTTAGACTTTAAATACACTCAAAATAAAAACAGAGAAATTTGCGTTTGTCCCTACAACCTAAAACTTAATTATCTTGCATTCTGGAAACATTTACATTGCGTACCTTACCTACACGCACGTATGTACACATACACACACATAACTATCGCAATTTTTCTTCCCGTCGTGAGGACATGATTTTAAACACAGAGCCTGCATATTCCTTTCTATGGCAAAATTACTTTCCAATTTTCCAGGTAGACCCAATTATTAGTTTTTTTTCTCTGTGTAAGTTTTAGCTCGGAGTTGTTTATGAATAATGTTTATAATAATCTCCAGAACCTACTCCAAATTATTTGCAGTTCGGAGTCGGTGCATAGGAGGGTTTACTCGTGGTTGCTCACAGCAATGAATAGACAAAATATAACTCAGCGCATAATACTTTTCTGGCAGTAGTTTTTTGTACCTTATGTTAATCTGTGCTCGAATGTTTTATTATATTCAGTATACTGACATTTTTATCTTTCCATTCATGACACGAGTAGCATCGTATGCTTCTAAAATACAGCATTGAACTAAAAATAACAAAACACGTTTCATATTCGATATGATGACGATATATTCTAACTCTCCATTTTCAAATCAGTGTCCAGTCTCCTAACACATATGTTCCTAGAAATAATTCTTTCTATATTACTTCATTGCTCGCTCTTGGTCAATTTTACTCACTCAGTGAGCCTGATGCGAACGGAAAAATAATCCAGAACTATTCTTTTCTGTCACATTTAGCAGGCATGCACCCCACAGTCCCCGCATGCTCGAATGCTTCGGAAATTCCTGGCGCAGTTTTACAGTCATTGTAGTGAGCAGCAAACATACGAGCTCGTGCATCCTCGGTGCCGCTGACGGATTAGCGTGGTTATCTCGCCCGCAGTTCCGGACGGCGAGATTTCTTTCAGGGCTCCGTAAATTTGGAGATGGTGGGAAAGTAAAGACATGCAGTGTGGAACTACCCAGAAAAACCTCTTGTATCCGTTTTCAGCCTGGGGGCTAATTTTCAGAAATCAATAAAACATCCCTGAAGGCGTGGAGCTGCATGGACCCAACTCCGAAGCTCCAATAAAAGTGAAACAAGAAGAAGAAGAAGACATGCAGTGTTCACCGAGTTAGGTTCTGAAATAGGAATTTAAAAGACTAGACTGCTAGAAAGTTTTAATCCCATCACATATTCAGTAAACTTTCAAAAATGTTCGAAAGTTAAAAGCACAATTTCATTCTTTTTCTTTCCTGCTGTGAACGATAGCGTGCGCTGTAATCGGACTCAAGACTTTGTTCACAAATCCCCAGCACGAAATCTACATTCTCCTTCCTTAAATGCGCAGGGAACTCTGAAAAATTTGCGCGTATCTTCTAAAGAAATCTGATGACCCTCGCAAAGCTGGTTTATGGCCGACGGCTCAGGGCTGTTTTGGCTTGCTGATCCTGACATGTCGTTCCTGTGAGTGTTCTCCTCAAGCTCAAGACACATTTTTAAGGCAAAACTTTGATATGCTAATGCGTCGATATCTCTAAATACTGACGAATTCTTAACATCGAAGTTTATCTACAGCGAAACAATTTGCTCCCAACATGAAATTTTTTTAAGAGTGTAGCCTTGGTGGGTGTGCATAAATGGCATCAGTACTGTATTATTATCTCTTTACATTTTCCACATCACTTCGTGCTATTCGTACACGACAGAATGCTTGATCTTAACCTTAGATATGCGGTTACGTAGCTGGTTATGAACCACCATGACTGCATTTCTTAGCTGGGCCAAAAGAAAATCTTTAGTCCAGTTTAGGCAGAAGCATTAACGACTTCAACGTTCTGAAGGATTTCTTAATCGTCCTAAGCTTAGGTCACAATTCCCTCATACCCTACATCTTTATCATAGAAGTGTTTACTAAATTTTAACTGCAAAATCAAAGAACATAATTTGGAGCTTCTACTACATACATAGCATTGAAGGCACTCGGATGTTATGTTTTTGGGTGACACAATTCTTAGAATTTTATTTTAAATTTTTGAAGGCTCCGTATGTGTATTGAGCTCACTGAAGCCAAACAGAAATTACAATCATTTTACAATGTGAGGAAATAAGTGTTTTACATTACTCTGGAATCCTGAGTGAAATATTCATGCTCAGGATTATAATTTCTATCTTCCTTGTAACAATCCTAGTCTGCTGTAAGAAAACAAGCGCTGTGCCTCGTAACTCAAGTAAAATCGTAGTTTGCGACTTGAATAAATAGAAATAATGAATAATAAAGGAAGATGTATGCACATGTAATAATTTTTCCATTTTTTCATGCATTTTACTTCTTGTGTAGGATATCTTTATCATGTAGAGCGAATAGTGAAGCTTCCTCAAACGTTTACTAATCGGAGGAATAGAGCACGCCTTCGATCTGTTCTTATAGAGATGTATTGGGGAAAAATGAGACCAAACCTAGTTATTGACTAACAAGTCAGGTACTTGAACTGAACAGTCTATAATTTTGAGTGAATTCTGGACCCATCTTTCACTTAGATTTTAGATTAAATGTTATTTATAAAGATATACCTTTATGGAAACGCTTTGTACACCGTTCTTTATTTTGATTCTAGACCAACTTTAGACACAACGAATTATTTTACTTCCTATGGATGAGCGTAACTAATTTTTTCTTGATCACCAGTGCATGCTGATGTTCGTGGGACACGCACGAAGGCGCTGAGTACTGTAGCTGTGTTCTCTAAAAACAACTAGTTTAATATTTTATTTAAACGAAGCTCTTCCCAATCCCCATTTTACTGTGATTTTTAAGATGATGCTCTTACTGAGAGTATTGCGTGTGTTGGCATGACTCCAGTGAAGCATGACATAGAGCTGAAGTTCCTGCGAAAATATCTACGGTGTTCAAGTTCCATGTTACAATAAGTTTCCAATGGCAGAGTATGCGCCACGCTGCTGTCGATCTCATCAAGCACAAAGTTTAACTTCCATCAGTATAGGACATCTTAGGAATTAGAGCAGCTTGAGATCCATATAATAAGGCTGAACAGCATGTGTGCCAACCATGCTAGAGCTTTAACTAAGCAGCCTATGTTCATCTTACGCTTGGCTGACAGAGCTGTCGGTGAAATGAACATTAACTGTGAGCTAAACTCATAGGTAACAGTGAGCAGCGCAGTGTCACTTCAAGACCTGCTGCACGAACATTAGAAATGTCACCTTGTCATTCGCAATGAGTGACGCCCGAGTTATGCGTCTCAATATCTTGCAGGCAACAACGTCGAAGTACAAAGGCTTGTCTTGCTCGTAGGTGTTCGGTCTGCTGCTCTGGCACTGAAGTCTCGCTTTAGACCTTCTAGCGCTCGTTATTTCATTTCTGGTGAAGCTGAAGAAGATCTATGAGTTTCCGCTGCCAGCTTCACAATCTTTTTGTCCAAGATTTTTAAAAAGTGAATTTTGAGATGGTAATAGCACAATCATACATACACCTTTTCCTGTACTTCTTTCAAAAGCGGGATGATGACGCCATTATTTTCAGCGTTCAAGTCGGTCACTTCAAACTCAAACTCATGATTCCTGCTCATGTAAAATATTGTGTGTATGCCTCAAAATATTACAGAATGAAAATGAAAACTTTTCACACTGACGTTTAATATCTATTGAAGAAACTGTATCTTTTTCTGCATTTGTGCTTGCATTGACTATCGTAAAAATTGATGATGACGCCTTTACTCGTACACAAATTACCTGTTTAATCAAATACACTTTAAATGCGTGATTGAAAGTTTGGTAAATTCCTTGAATGATTTTCTGAGGCTTGCACAAATTCTTCTCAAATTTAGTCCGAGTTCCAGCGTTTGATGACCGAGATGAGTTTAGGGAAGAATATCTTTAGGACGTTGAGGATTTTCATGATCATGATTTCATTTTTCTTCACATACTAATTCGATAGTATTTGTGTGTTTTTTCGATGCTCTATAGTTAAACATCGAACGTTATAAGTCAATTATTTCATGCGCATAAATATAACTTTTAATTAATAATCCGTACTAAATAATTTATACCTATTACCACACACAAAGTTTCATACTTTTCCATACGTAGTAAAATATTCAGCTAGTAAGAAATGATATAAATAAAATAAATTTCACTTTTAAAATACTCAATGCTTAGCAATAAGGCAGAGTAAGCTAGTCAGTCCTGACCAGCATGAGTTGCAGAGGACAACATCGACGGACCTCATACAGAAATGAAATCCTTTCACGCACGCAGCGACGAGTCTTTGGCCCGGACCAGAGATGACCTAAACCAGGACGCTTCCTGGCCACTTCTTTGTGAGCAGGAGTGACATCACTTTTTGTATTTTCCTGTGGGGCCGAAAAATGTAACTAACAACAAAAGCACCCGGTACAAAAATCAAAGGCTTTTTCAAACGCACACACAATTTGTAGCTCGCCCTGCAAGAATTACTCTCAGGCAAAACGTAAGAAAACAATAAGACTGCAAAAATATTTACGACTACGTAGAATAATTTGAAGCAAGCGGCTTTCATAATCCAGTTGCGTAATCTTTGGAGCTTCCTAAATATTTTTATTTACCGCGATCATAAATTGGGCCACTTGTGAGTTGTGTAAAGTTCGTTGCTAAAGAATTGGGTTGTTTTCGAAAATAATTTCTACTACTTTATATTGTAAAGACTTGGTTTCTCGAATTAGTTACTTGAGCAGTTTAAAGATACATTTAGGAACCAAATAATTATACTGTAGGATATATTCTATCCTTTTGTGTTTTTCAAAATAATGAAACAATATATTACATTTCAAACTCTTTCAAGCACTGATGGTTGTTATTGGTAATAGGAAGGAGGGTAAGTCTTACCTTTAACCCTAAGTGAACCTCTGTCGTTGCTAAAATCATTAAAAATAATTCATTTTAGTCTTGTATTCCACATGTTTTGTTTAAAGGTCTGGTAACATAACTTAATTATACTAATGATACATTGCATAATATTAAATTTAGTTAGAAATAACTTAGCTCTTATAAGGTTAAGTGAAACAGTAAGTTCCAAACTGTGTGCCTTGAGGAACTACCTATGATAACTCCGTGACTGCAGCGCCGTCAGCAAGTCTTCAGAAGTGATGAGGAGTTGCGCCTTTGATCGTAATTTCCAAGTGCGGCTGAGACAATAACTCAGCCGTGACAGCTCACACAGCCTCCATCACCAGCTCAATTGCATTATGTGTCTCATACAGTCAGTACTCCTCTCACTGCATCAGTCTTTCACTCACTGCATCAGTCTCTCACCCACTGCATCAGTCTCTCAGTCACTGCATCAGTCTCTCACTCACTGCATCAGTTCGTCACTCACTGCATCAGTCTCTCACTCACTGCATCAGTCTCTCACTCACTGCATCAGTCTCTCACTCACTGCATCAGTCTCTCACTCACTGCATCAGTCTCTCACTCACTGCATCAGTCTCTTACTATACCAGTCTCCAGTTACAAGAATGTATAGAAGAGGGTCAGGTGTGGGGCTCTATAAAATAACTCTTTAGTCTTAGCTGGAGTTATTTTCAGGGAGAAATAATGACTTCAAATTGATATTTATTTCGAGCTCAATACATATAAGCGATGCAGTTCATAAATAATTTTTACTGGGCAACCATTTTTAATTACTTGCCGTCGACAGCGATCAGCGAAAACAAGGTGGTAAATGAATAGAAATACAAGCATTCCATCAAAACCTCATTGTGTGTCTATTGAGCTTAGAGATAAAAAATAGAAACAAATAGAGAAATAATAGAGAAATAACGAACTTAAGCACATCTTGTTTACCTCATCGCGGCTGAATCCTCTGCTTGTACCAAAATTAAAATTGCTAAAATGACGCTTAAAGTTCAAAAAACTCCAGTTATCACTGGAGTTTTTCTCCAGTACGAACTTGAGAGACTCAGAAGCAACATATAGCAAAAGACACAACTGAGTGTAGTAAAGTATCAAAGTTAAAGCTCGTATACAGTGATGGAAATTCATTCTATCCGAACATTTAAATGCAACAGACCTGGCGTCCAGGAGCGCTGCAACTTTTGTTTGGAGTCTCCGAGATAACACAGAGTTATGAACTGATCCTCGTAGTCCCAAGTGCTCGATAAATCTTGCTTAACGCGTAACAGCATGACGTGTTATTGGTTTGACTTGTCAAAACGTAGAAATAATCACTACAGTGAGTGTCTACTAAAAAATGATTTTGCTATGAAATGTGTGCTATTTTTAAGGTTTGAATTGCGTGTATTTTTCATCCTGATAGCAATATGTTCACAAAAGGTTTGCTGTTTGCTCGACAACAGATTTTCTAAGACTGAAATTTACTTCAGAATGTTCGCTTAACACTTTCAGCACACTTTGAACTTATCACTAACAGTTCGAACTCCCCCTAAGGACCGAGCAGTGTAAAATGCTTCATAGAACAAACTGCATTGCAATGCTGTTAGTATAACGCTAAAAAAAACTGTGGACGAAAGTCCAGAGTCAAAGTGCAACAGTTCGCTCCTTCACGTCGCAGCAGCCGAGCGTCCTACGCCTCGTCAGGTACAGCAGCAGGCGTGTTGTACTTCCTGCAATACTTACAAAATGAGACTACAGAAGTGAAATAACTAAACAGCCTTCAGTAGCCTAGATCCTTAAATTTTTTTTGTCTAAAAGCGTAAGAGAAAACTTTCACAATACTATACAGTACGTTTCTTACAAAAAAACATGACACAATCGAACCTACGTATATGCGTCATGTTTCGTAGTTTATAAATGTCTCTAACTGATGAAGTAAAGTATTAGGTTAGTATGTATTTTCTTATCCAATTTGAAAATAAAATTATTGTTTCAGGGAGTGCAGACCTAAGAGTGGACAATGCAGCGTCTCGTGCTACATCTACGGTAAAATTTCACGATGACTTCATGCTTCTAACATCCATTAAGGCAGCATAGGAATAAAGCTCGGACGCTTCAACATAATAGCGTCTCATGTAACCTAACACAGAATCTTTACAACACAGTCAATAACAAAGTAGCACATCAGACCTGGACCTCCATAACACATTCAATAACACAAGTAACACACTGGAACAGGTGCACGTGATATATTTCGAGCAAAGAGGTTCTGAGTTATTTATTGTGAGAAGATTATTTCAATAGACTGTAGTTAAAATTGTTTAAAGCTGCTCTTGAATATTTATTATCTCTTCAATTCACCAATATTTCGTGAGAAATTTTATTTCTGCTACTGATTTTAACAGCAATAAAATTAACATTTTCCTTTTGTCGGTTTTCCAGGGTTACAAAAAGAATCTGGAGCTTTGACTCTGTTCTTTCCCTGCATACAAGAACATTGAAGTTTCTACATTATTTCTAAGCTTGTTCCTAGTGCTCTACAGCGTGCAGTGAGAAACAAGATTCCTACTTCTGCGTGCAATACGTGCAAAAAATAAAACGCAGAGCAGCCCCTGGCTGCAAAATTATTCACGCTGCCCCAAACTCTCCATCCGCAGTGCGTTTCCCCTTCCGTTTGATAAAAAACACGACTATCAAACCCTGTCATGGCAAAATAAATAAATGTGTCCTCCCTATGAGAATATATTTTGTCTCTCACTTATTCGTTCTAAACAAATTAAGGGCATGGTAGAGGGGGCTGGAGTACCAGGACTGCCCCATAACACAGGGTGCGGCAACATAACTTTCTTTTTTCAGAGCGCTTCGATTTGAAAAAAGGAAGTCATTTTACCACACCGTGCACGTAACAAAGTTGAGGCTATCACACACTCGAGTGAAGACTGTGGTCGTGTATCTGTGCCCCGGCACTAGTCTCCACCATGAGTACTTAGTGAGCACGAGGCTTAGAGCAGTAACATGCTTGTTTCATTTGGAATATTAAACGAGAAATGAAATACTGCTAAAACGATGGAATGTATGCTTTTTTTATTCCAGTCCTTCCTTGACTGTCAAAAGACGAGTTCAGGAATACGTAGTCTCGAATTCAAAAAACAGAACTAGCCTATTTAAAAAAATTACCAACGAAATCAAGGAAAAAATAGCTATTTTTCTACATACCAATAACATGTCATACGTTTTTACGGGAACTTTGAGAGCACAATTACAGCTTCAGGGAGATGTGATCTGTGTTGTCCATACCCACCGGACGTCGCTACTTCAAAGTTTAACTTATACTGTTCTGAGAGGAACTCTCTCAGTGATAAATCATTTAAAGAAATGGTGACAGATTTTCCAAAAAGTTATCAAAATGATGGAAACAGGACAAAAAAATAAAGTTCATACATTTGCTAAATTATTCAAGCGATAACTTTCGTTTTCCTTCCTACGATTCTTATTACGAATACACGTATGTATATTATTCACTATTGAAAAACCCGGCCGTCTGAAACTCCTAATATCGTAGTTCACCCCTCATATAGTCACAACTATAATATTTCAGACGACAAAAACGCGTCTGGATAGGTGCCTTGATCAAGAGCGAGAGCCAGTCTTCTCTCTTGACTGCAGCATATAAACATAAACAATTGATGTACGGCACTAAAGTTGGCTCAGCTCACTTTATGATCATTGCAGGCCACGGGAAACGTGTAATATTCAATTAAGGATGATGACGCAGTAACACTCTATCCGTCCAGTGAAACAAGAGAGGATTTAGTGAGAAAGCTATTTCTGGAACCCGCATATGCAAAAGAATTAATTCGTTCTGTACCGAATACATTTATCGTCCTAGTACCTAAAATGAACAGATGAAGTCGCCATGCAAAGAAAAAATCTACTCTCACTTTTTAAACAAAGTAATAAATCTGAATCTCAACGCCTTTGCCCCATTAGATAATTGAGTGTTTGTTTGTATCGTGCTACGTTCTTGTCATACATTCCATGACAAGGTTGTAAGAGAATTCAAAAACAGTACTTAGTTTTTGGAAAATAAGTATATGAGAATGTATACAAATTGGAGCTCGAAAAAAATGGAATCAAAAAATTCGTGTCACGTAAATGCTTTACCCACAAATTTCTTTTTCCCCAAACAATTCTATTTTTTGCCATTTTATGAATTAATATCATTTCGACTACCTACAAAACATTCATGTACCTACTGTATCAACTATACTTAAGTTTTCCTAATTTTCGAATTTCAATAAATTTTTCTTTGAACAGTTAGGACACACATTCGTACTTGTAACGGAAACACAAGTTGCGGTTCCACCTCGAGCCTCTCCCTCGTCGCCTGCACATGCTCACCGCCACGATGCTTAACACTCGGCATGGTTATGAGTTACATAGTCATACCAGAGGGGAATTATGGCTGACTTCAAGCGACAGAAATTTACTACCCATCGAACCTCGGTTATGCTGTTCATGCTTCACTGCGGTGAAATAAAAACTACAGTTGTGTTACAAGTGAAAATTACAAAATTTGATAAACGTAGGTATTGAATGTCCTATAATTTTTTTATTCTTATTATCATTATATTATATTATTATCATTATTTATTATATTTTATTATCAATGCTACTGAAGTTATAATTATTGCTACTACGGCATCTATTGTTTACACAGTCTTGCGTTCGTTCGTTTTTTCGTGTGTTATACTGTCGGTGGCGCCTCATTCGTTCCCTTGACGTCTTCATTCTTCTCATGTATGGGTTAAAATGTACAAAAAACTAGTATAAGCCCCTTTGAAATTCCATGGTTAAAAATTTGGACAGTTCTTTCGGCAGGCACCATTTTCCAAACACGCTGCTGTAGGATTCTGTGATCTGCAGGGGTCATGAAACCTCTGGCCATGAACCCCCTTTAATAAATCAATATTTTTCATGAATATACACAGAACTTCTATTCTGTATCTTATCTACCGATAACATGGACGTAGGAATTTCACGGTTCAATTGTGGTAAAAAAAAATGATCTATGAAATAAAATACATGTTTCCCTTTCACATTTAAATAAATTAAATATACATATTTAATGGAGTGACAGAAAAAATCAAAGTAGTTATTTACTTTTGATTCTGATTTCAGGTCAATAATTTTTCTTCAGTAAAAGTTTGGAAGACGTACACAGAGAGAGAAAGGCAATACGATGCTTATAATACATGCATACCCGTTCTGAAGAACGGTAGCTTTTCCTCTAGATCCGAAGGGCAACCTTCCCATGAAAGAGATGAAATGCATTTTCTATACTCGTTCTGAGTATTCATTCAGATTGTTTGCGCCAGAATTTCATATTGGTATGATGTATGATGGTGATGGCAGTCCATAACAGGGACAGCTGCGAGTTAAAACACACGACACAGATTGTGCTAGGCACAGCGAGAGTAGTGTACTGTGATGTATCATTTTTATATTTTGAACAGAGCAAACATGAACATGTGGCCGGCAGGTGGCATACAGCCCTTTGTAAGCACAAATGACGCTTTAATTCGGCCATTTAACAGACAAACGCGACACAGGCATTTGGTTCGGTTCAATAAATTTCAAGAGAAAGTTTGGGACAAAGGGATCTAAAATTTTAGATGGCTTAAGTATTGTTTCCGTTTTCTAACCAGTGATTTTATTTTTAGTTTCAGTTTTCAGATTCCATATCATCTTTAAAATGACTACTGCTCTTTCAGCTAAAAGGAAATAGAGACTGAACAAAGAAGAACGAGGGTTTCATGAAAAATTTGAATTACAATATTTTCGCACAATGAAAAGGGAAAAACACAACACTTAAGTTTCGACATCAGCATTACTACGCTAAAGGAATACAGTTCAAAAAAAAACATTGTGAAACGGATCATCAATCTTACGTATGATGCATATGAATGCCCAGTGCAGGCCTCAAGGCTCAAGGAATTGAAAGCTAACTTCAGATAACAACAAACCTGATTTACGAAACTTGAGAAAGTGGATGTCGCTTCCGTTACAGGGAGCCCTGAACTCAGTCACAGGAACACAAAATAGTGTAAAAAATTGAAATAATAATTTTGGTATATTTGGCAGGAGTTCATGTTACGAGAATTGCAATTAATCATAGTCGCTTATGCTCTCTTTCCCCCACAAAAATTATTTTTCGTTGTAAAACGTGAAATATTTGTTTGTTTGTAACTTGATTTTAAGGAAAGGAAACTGTAGTACCTCACAGTTCAGATAAAAAAAAAATGTGAGGATATCATACTAGTAATTAGATGGAGAGAACGAGAATTTAAATGTTTACCCTCATTGATATGTCACCTAGATACTTCAAATACTACCAGACATGCTGTGGAGCTGAGCAGTCAAAAAAAGTAGAACGAATGGGAGCACTTTTCTAGCACTTCAGTTCCGTAGTCTTAAGGGAATAATCAAATTCTAACTTAGAACAACAATAACACGTGTTCAGCTAATGTACGCATCCAACGCATTCACCACCACTGCGCACATTTATTTCGTTCTTAGTTTCATCAATTTGATTTTTCACATGAACACAACGATCGCAACCGAACACTTGTGCAGTAGACGAGCAAGTGCTTGTTGTTTTCTGGTGAAACCATTTAGTTCCACGATTGAAATTTCAGGGATTGCGTTGAGGGCAATTCAATTCACTTTACCTAATAAAAACTTTGAATGGAAACTTGAACGTCCATTCCACTTTATTGAGCGTAGAAATGTACCGTCAACCCAACAAGCATAATAAAATTCAAGTGTTTTTTTAACTTTTCAATAACGAGCGATAAATTCTCACAGTTTACAAAGTGCGATACAAACTCTACTGACAAATACGATATTTCTTCTTCAAAACAGAGATTTATAAAAACACCCACTCTGCCCCCATGCATCAGTAGGAATCTGCATTCATTCCGATTTGCAATATATCAAATGGTGAATCTGAGGAGTGGAATTTTTCAATTTCACTGTATATAAGTTTTTGTGTATCACCGGAAACATAGGGTACAATTTTCTGTTAAGGCATTAAATTAAAAATCTATCATTTTAAAAGTGTGGACGTGCAAAAAGGAATTATTCGTAAACTCTTGTGCGCTCGTTCCGTTTGTTTGTTTCTAATTCATCTTCAGCTTCTATCGCTAAAATGATGAATTGCTCGCCAGCAGGTTATAATAAATATGTTTAAAAATTAATCTTCCCTTTCGCAGAGAGAAAAATACTCAATTAAATTAAGTCTAATATTGGTGACGTTGAACAACTTTTATAGAAGCCAAACAGTTTCGTTCATCAGCTCACCTCCTGAAAAATTGGTGTAATGAAATGTTCCCGCTGAGCTCCACTTGACAGCAGCGGAGATGCCGGCAGACTTCAGATGCTTGAGCGGCACTGATACGCAGCCACATGCTAGCGCTGTGTGCATGTTAGGTGTAGTATAAAACTGGCGCTGTGTGCATGTTAGCTGTAGTATAGAACTGGCGCTGTGTGCATGTTAGGTGTAGTACAGAGCCTTATGCTGGTGCTGTGTCTTGCATCACACTGCCGCTAAATTACACTAGTGATCCAACGTTCATGTACAGTACATTTGCCGTAAAATTACCCGCATCAGATTGAACACAACTCAATCACACCGACAGATGACGGATGCTTATCATGCGAATTTGTGAATTGATTCACACATTTTACGCACATCAACGCTAAAATTTTCACCGACTCATATTAGCGCACTGCAGAGTGACTACTCAGCTTAGTACGTTGAAATTATGGCCCAGTTTGTCACTGGTCATTGCTACGACAGCAATTAGCATTTTGTATGTTCTCCTGCTTGAACCTGTAAAGCTTGACTACGGTACGAGTATATTTTTCCAGAGTAGGAACTTGTGATGGTTATTCTTTCAATTGTGGTTGACTTTTATGAGCTGATGCAGGTTGTCAAATAGTTGAGCTCGCAGTGGTCATAAACAATTGAACTGATGCTATCAGAATCTATCTATGTTTGTGCTGGACTTCTGCGTTATACACAAAATCAGTTAAGCTAAATTGTCCCACTGCCTGTAGTACTCACAGTTCCATAATCCACCACTTCTAAAAGTCAAGAACATTTCACATTCATTTTCCTTCTGACAAAAAATGTCAGTTGTCCTTAGAAATCGAAGCCGCTAGTTTATTCGTGCTCTGATTTTGGAAATGTTATTCAACCGGGAATTATTCGAGCTGACTAACATTAATGGGCACTGACATGACTGGTTTATTTTGTCGCCTGCGACTCCT
This sequence comes from Trinorchestia longiramus, assembly GCA_006783055.1. NCBI lineage: Eukaryota > Metazoa > Arthropoda > Malacostraca > Amphipoda > Talitridae > Trinorchestia > Trinorchestia longiramus. The sequence goes on from VCRD01000081.1 coordinate 130,655, forward strand.
GGAACCACGAAGGGGCCGGGGAGATGCCTTTGAAAGCTGCTGCAACTCCGGCCTTTGATCACTGATCACATCAAGTCTTTGACTTGATGTAGACGGACTGAAGGGACTACAACATCTAGCATTGAATGTTGTAGCTAAGGTGGCCGCTGTGTTGCTGTGTTGCTTGAGTAGCAGTGGTGTTGTGTTTTGGGAGTAGCAGTGGTGTTGTGTTATGGGAGTAGCAGTGGTGTTGTGTTATGGGAGTAGCAGTGATGTGTTATGGGAGTAGCAGTGGTGTTTGTGTTGGGGAGATGGATTAGAAGTCCCCTCGTTACTGGACTTTTGCCTGAACTTGCCGAAGGCGATAATTTTGAATTATTTGCAGAACATCTAACGATTTCGCATTTGACCATTGAATAACTAGATGCACAGCATATTAACCGACGTTCCAAAATTATTCAAATGATTGGGATTCATTTTCATATAGCAGTGAGTCAAAGAGCATCTAAACCGAGAATTGATGTTGGTCCTCAGCTTTGTGGCTAAGAATAGAATAGAATACGGCAAAAGGGACGAACCAATTGGTTTATTCTAGGGCTGTTACCAAGTCCCATACCGCGAGGCTGGTGTTGCGCTTGGAAATCAATTGACATGGCAGGAACATTATGATGTTGTACACGCTAGTGTTCCATTTAAAAAAAATTATGAGAAACATCTCCTCAATTAATAAAATGAAAAATGAGAGTAATGAAATAATAAATTCGAAAAATAAATCAATATGTTTTTTTTCGAGCTTGAGCTGATTAATTATGAGAGCTTGTGAAAATACGTTAATGACTTTTGTCTGCAACGCTACTTTTTGGAAGCATAGTTTTAATTGGGCATGTGTTCAGAGAGGCAAAAAGGTGTCCTCACCCTTATATTGATAATAAATGTAATTTTTGAACGCATACATGCATTTAATGAGTTCAAGTAGCACATGTTACGTCAAATAAAAATAAATAAACTGTGAGGAAAGATCCTTTTTTATGTTTGTGTAGTTCGTTTATTCATGTGAGTGAATGTTCAACTGATGATTAACTATCATTGGCCAGACAGCGCATTGCACGCATCTATAGGGCGAGGAATTGACCGATTATTTCACTTGAACTCGAGACAAATAAAATAATTTATATTCTTCATCAATGAATGAGTCTGTGTTGACATCCTCATTTGACATAGTTTCTGTAAATTCAAACATTGCGAACAAGGAACGACGCTCATATCTATAATTCTTGTTTCATTGTAAGATGTTGCGTCCTATTATTGAATTACTTTGCGTAGGCTCAACCACTTGATGCACTACGTATAAATTGGTGGTAGGAATGAGACAGAAATTCCCATTACTTTGGATGCCGGTATGAGGCAGCGCTACTCTCGCTTGCTTGCACTCTTGCGTCTGTTGTGCAAATTCACAGAGCAAGTTGTTAAATTTCCTCGCTCGTTTTTACCGAATTTTCATCCTGGCCTAATTGACAAGTGCACCAATTAAGAAGCATGCCTGTATAAACACTCCAAACTCTCAAAGGAATGGACCTTAAGCTCCAGTTTACGCCGGACAGTAAAACAGCACAACCACCAACAGCAACACAAGTAGTAGCAGCAAAAGCAACGGTAGCAGCAGAAACAGCATCAGTAACAGCACCAGAAGATACTACAGCACCATCTGCAACAGTAGTAGAAGTAGCCACAGCATCAGCAGCAATATCAGCAGCAGCTACAGCCGCAACAGCAACAAAAGCAGACCACATAGTGAGTAGCAGTCACAATCACAGAACACACAGGAGCAGCACCAGTAGCAGAAGTAGATCAAGCTCCAACAGCACCAGCAGCAGCACCAGTAGCAGCACCAGCACCAGTAGCAGCACCAGCACCAGTAGCAGCAGCAGCACCAGTAGCAGCACCAGTAGCAGCACCAGCACCAGTAGCAGCAGCAGCACCAGTAGCAGCAGCAGCACCAGTAGCAGCACCAGTAGCAGCACCAGCACCAGTAGCAGCACCAACAGCACAGCCGGCTCAGTTCAGCGCAGAGCTACAGCTAATCCTAGTCTAATCAAGATGGACTCAGGCGACGTTAGAAATTAACTGCATTAACTGTACCCCAACACAA
>VCRD01000081.1:133216-174697 GCA_006783055.1 Trinorchestia longiramus
TGTACTGCAGACCCTCACTGCACTGCTGGCACACACTGCACTGCAGACACACACTGCACTGCAGACACACTGTGGCCGTGTGAGAAAAGAAGGCTAGTAAAAGGAAAAATAGCGTATTTTATGATAATCCGGCCCTTTTGGTATCCTCAATACAATGCTTATAATACGTGTATACCAGTTCTGATTTCAGTTCAATAATTTTTTCCCAGTTATAGATTGGAAGAAATGGGACCGACATATACGGATAGAGAAAGACAGATGGAGATACACTGTATCCACCAAATAATTTTCAATCTATTACTGAGGAAATGTTATTGGACTGAAATCAGAACTGGTACACATGTATAATATTATAAGCAATGTATTGTAGATACCAAAGACCGGATAAATCAAAAACGCCATTTTCCCCCGTTATTAGCCTTTTTCTACATGGCCATGTTATCGGTAGATAAGATACAGAATGGAAATTTTATATATATTCATGAAAAATATTCATTTAAAACTCAAGAATTCGTTCTAAATCTTTAATACATTCGTCTTTATATTAGTTTCAAATTACTCAAATCTACACCGTGAAACTTCCATGGGAACTATCTGTTTTCAATATATGTATTAACATAAATATAAAATAAGCAAAAACAAGAAATACCCAAGTAGGCAAAACCTCAGAAAATAAAAATACTCATATAATAAAAATAAAATCTTGTTAGATAATAATAATGATAATAATAATAATAATATAAGCAAAAAATAGCACAAAATAGCAAACGTTCCACCCATGTAAGCTTTTTTTTACTCTAGTCTTATTCTAGGATCCGTATCTGCATCGAGTCACTCAAATAATGAAAAGATTGCAACCATCCGGTAACTCTGGCAGTAGAAGTCAAACTTGCCGACTTTGATGGACATGGATGATACACTCCTTGCAGCGCTGCAACTTGAGCTTTTGTCTCAATGTATGAGATAGAGTGAACAACTTCAATTTGAAGCGATATTTAAATCCTACTTAGCTCGAAGTTTTCTCTTAAATAACTGAAGTTCATTGAGGATGCAGTGTTAGACAGCAACGATCGTAAGTACTGGAAGCTAACACAGAATTGAAGGAAATCTGCGCACTAGTGATCTTTCTCACAGACTTTAAATACGTTTATGATGCAAATTGTGATCAAATTACTAATGGTTTAGTCAAATTTTCTGGAGATGCATCTTGAATAAGGAAATCTCTTTCTTGAACATCTTTATTTGCATGCTAATAGTGATCCAAAGCCTCATTTTCTTCCAGTCTTTTGCAGGTAAATTATCGCACTATGAAATTCTTAGATTATTACATGATATTGAAATCCATACCAAACGTCTAATTGTGTTACTATTTGACCTCGATGTTCAACGCTCGCTCTGTTTTCATTGCACCACTCAAGACAAATGCACAACCTCACTTTAAGATGCCAGTGAGTTCCATTCTCCCAGGCCGTTATGCCTGCCTACATGTCATATATATTAGCAACAAATGTACTGAATTACACATTACAATTGCTGCTTCCTGACACGTGTACTGAATCCAGATATTATAGTTACACACGTAACCCGAATCGTGTAAGCAGAAACTATCTGTGAAGAAAACAGCTTCGATCTTTGAGACAAGCATTCAAAATAAAGGAAACGATGCTGTGACTTATGCCTCGAAACGGCCATAGGCCCGAGCGTTGAAGCTGAGAGTCAGTTGGAAAGAATGAGAAATAAGTGTTTTTCTTGATGTTCGTGGGCGATATTGGACTTTAGGTATCATGTTTACATTAATAGAACAGCGAATGTGAAGTAATTCAACCGTCCTTTAACTTAGGTAAAGCCTCAAGGTAACAAAGATACTCCAAAAGGAACTAAAGTATTCCTGTTCACACCTTGATATTGCAGCATCCGATACTCGTACATACATCAGAAGGCAGATAGCGCTTGCTGCGCTGTAGTATGGATAGTTCTGTGCCATGATAATGTGTCTAGTCCTAAACTGCACTGCATACGCCCCCTGCACTGCACACACCTCCTGCACTGCACACACCCACTGCACTGCACACATCCACACTGCACTGCACACACCCCCCGCACTGCACACACACACACACACACTGTCACTACACTACACACACACCCACTGCACTGCACACACACATACACACACTGTCACTGCACTACACACACATAAACTGTACACACTGTCACTGTACAGTGTACAGTGTACACACCCCAGTATGCGCAGGGCTGACAACACTATCTCAGGCAGTACGTTGCTGTGAGCCTCGTAAGTAAGAACGCCACCGCCAAGCCGTAGATCTTTGACTGCCTTCCGTTCCTCATTGATTCCTCGTCGGCCGCAGTCCTTGGTATCAGATTCACGTGCAACAGCAAACACACACAAATACAGCATCAATGACTCATTCTCAAATGACAATAGATTTCATTGTAGTGAAAAGAAGGCTAATGCTCCTTCGAAAATAATTTTTCATTCGCAGAAACCGTTCCATTTGTCAATGAGCCCTACTCAGACAAAAATCATACCTGAGGAAATAAAATTTTCAGTTGTCAAATTAACTTAAAGTTTACATTTCACTGTGAATACAAAACATTTAGAAAATATTCTAACAAACTTGAGACAATGAACTGCTACAAAAAATAACAAGCATTCTAGGTATGCATGTACATAGTATCATTTAAATTTGAATTTCAAAAATAAGTGTATATCGATTTTGAAATCTGCAGCTTCGAGTCACAGCAGTGAAATCGTTCTGACATTCTCAATATTCATGAATATTGAAGTTGAAAGACATATGATGTCTCTCCTCGTAAATCCCACTAACAGCTCTGGGGTGCAATTCTATATTTTATTGTATCATAGTTATATTCCTTCCTACAGACACACCTCTCCCTAGCTCTCTCCTTAGTTTCCTTTTCGTTTGCAGTTCGTTGACGTAATTATAAAAACGCAGATAAAATGACCATTAAAGCTTGGTAGACTTATTTATTAGTAGGTATAGTACTTAATATCAATTTGTGTGTTTTAGATACCACGTCCCTAAAATAAGAATCCAACAGTTTGTATTCTCAAATATACAATGTCTGGGCAGTACTAATATCATACATATACTCCCAAATTCAAGAATGAATAAAAAACAAGATGTGTCCGATACATTGAGTTTGACAATGAAAAAAATGAATGTGACTTCATAGGGCTGAAGGACCATTTCGTTAATAAATATTGGGTTTCTTAAAAATATTGCACACTACGCCTTTGCAGGCTGTGCTAGTAGCAATGATTTAGACAGGAAAGTACGTATATTTTTTTAGCGCAACGCTGTGGTATTACAAAGTATTTTGTAAACCATTTCAGCTCTGTATTAGAGGCGAATGAGATCATTTGAGTACTTTTCTAAGTGAATCGTGTCCTTTGTCATCACACAGTAGATGCTATAACGATCGCTAACGTTGAGTAACTTGGCGTGTATTAAACCTAACAAATGACAGTGTATATCCTGTGACTTTCGGGTCTGAATATCTTCTTGATTCGAGCTCTCTTTATGCTAGCATTCCAGTGCTATAGGAGAACAGCAGCCTGATCTGGAACTCCAACCTTGAACCCTCAAGTTAAAAGCCTGATGCTCTATCTATTGAGCCATCCGAACAACTTTTATACTAAGTGCATCCATATTTACTTGTTAACTCTAAATCGATACGAGAAAAGGAAATTCATGTGTCAACTTTAAAGATTATTAAACATGTTTTTCTATTGAATTCAAATAAAGCTCCAATCCGGCAGTACAATTGCACTTCTTCAACTGCCTTCCAGACACAGACATTTTGGGGTTGGGCACAATCTGGGGAAAATCGTGAGCATAGCTGCCCTTGCCACTCCCCAGAGACATGGGGCTTATTGAAGTGTCTGCTCCCCTACACCCACGCAAACACGCGGCTGTGAGCAAGAGCAATACGAATATTCAAATCTCCCGTGGCCATTTCAAGGTGAGCTTTGTGTCATTTCACCGTCTGTCTTGCTAAAGTGGCACTGTTTTGTTAGCACTCTGATGGTACTGGTTGTGATGCAGCTGTGATGTTATGTTCATCTCTCTATAATTTCACGAGGATTTTTTTGTGCCTTTTTGATGACATATTGATGTTATTCATATTGTATGTCATCCTGACGACACTGGTATTATCATACGTTCTTGTTCCGTTAGGATAGTTTTTAAGATTTACTTTTCGTTAAGAATAACGTGAAGTGAAGAAATACCATAAGTTATAGACGTTAGCTTTAACATCGGACAGAGATGCTGAAGGCAAAAACTTAGTGTTCTCTTTAATTGGAAGTTGAAATAATAGGACAACCTATCAAAACAAATTCTCACAACGCCTTTACAGAAATATCTCAACATTGTGATCGAAGATTTTCTCATTTATTCTGGTTATTTCCTTAAAACAACCATCAATATATTAACCCTGTCTGGTAGATGAAATTTTGACCTTAATGCTTAGCAGTTCCCTATTAATAAAAAATTTCAATTACGTAATCAACTTTGGTGTTTTATACACTCCAAATTGGAGTTTTATTTTCAGCTTTGATAAACATCTTAAATACAGAGTAAACAGGGTAAAGAATTTCGATTTTTTCAGCTGTTTTTTAATTATTTTACTTCTAAATAGCATTGTGATTTTACACAATTTTGAGTGTAAATTTCAATGAAGCATTTCTCCGTGTATGTGAGAAATGAACATTATAGATTATGACTTTTGACAAGAAAACCAAAATCTTCTAATGTTAATTTTAATGCCTTCGTTCAAAAGATAGGACAGAGGCTGTTCAAACGACTGCTATTTTAAAATTCATATTCCACGTAAATGGACACTTTCTTACGCGCTCATGTATTGGAAGCTTTCAAGTATGTAGGAAGTGAAGCCATGAAAACGTGACACACACCATTTTATTTCGTTTTTGACAATTTTTTCATTTTGGAACTGTTAGGTATGAAGGGTTTTTAAGCTTGTAGGATATGAAAAGTTAAGGACTTTTCGAACAAGCCTGCGAACAAAGATTGTGGCTAATTGGAAATCAAATAGCGTCCGTGATCCAGGTGAGTTTTAGCAAAAGTTCTTGAAATCATAAACGGTCTCATTTTTCGTTGATCAATTTCAACGCTGCTGAGAATATTTTATGTGTCAATGTATACAGTAGAGAGTGTAGTAATGTATGATCAAACTAAATGTATATCAATCCGTGCTAGCGTTCGATCATGTTAACCCCTTAAGTGCTGACTTTTGTGACAGATTCTTTCTCAGTATAAATTTGTTTAAATAGTTTACTACCGCATTGATCATTTAATTTCCCTAAAACTTTAGGTAATAAAAATACAATAATGTACTATATATACCATACAATAAAACGAACAAATTTCACACCTGAAATATTTTTCCTTTATACAATTCAATATTGTTTCGTTTGATTCATCGCATATTAAAAAGTGTACGTATGATGAATATGGATACACAGTTTTCGAAACTGCAGTGCAACTTTAGAAACTACGAGTCAGTTTTCACTTATTTTTGCAGTATAACTATGGCAGATAAAGAATAAAGAAAATAAATCGATTGCAACAATCAATTGAATGCTAATTCAACTAGAAAATTGTTCCTGTAGAGATCATAGCATCATTCGTTTTCAAAAAATCGTTTTTGAGGATTCTGCTTCTACTGTTTACTCTTTGCTCTCAAGGCAAACACAACAACTGATTCTTGTCAGTACTCGGTTGCTTACCCGCGCATTTCCTTGTCCCTATTTTTGACAACTCGTGATGAACCAGAGGAAATGAACAGAAGTATTTCCGCATTTATTGAATTAGTTCAATGCACAAAGTTCAGGCTACCTGTTCCTGTCCTCGCTTGTTAGCAACCCTGTACATTCTTTTCAAGCAAGTATTATGAACAAAAAAGGAAAGGAACGCCGGACTTGGTGTTGATGATCGCCATAAGGGTCGTTTTAAGAGCAGCAGCTTACCTTGTTTATAGAAGTTTATTAATGATTATATCCAGAAACTTCCGAGGAAGAAGCAATAAGTTTCAACATCTGTGCACAACTTCTGAGCGAAAGTTGTGCTTTCAGTTACTAGAATAATGAGTCTAAAGTTAAAATTGTAAATACTGTGGCAATTGATGGAATTCATTTCATATATCTGCCACACGAGCCAATCATTTTTTATTGCTATAAGAAGATTTTTCTGAACAAAGCCTGCTAACTCTCCTCGTTGAAGCTTTAGTGTTTGAGTGCACTGGAGTTTTTGCCGCTCGAACTCGACCGTCCGTTTGAATTTCGGTCCTGATGAACGTCTGTTTGTTCAGGAGACACCAACTTCGGCACGACGATGGATGGATTGTAAAAGAGCCGCCGATATTTCCCGGCACCTCCTCCTCTCCATTGCTCCCACTCTCTATTATCCTTACTGGCCTTGTTAAATGCAACCTTATAACCACACCATGCTTGCTTCTTGCTCTATTTACGATACGCAACTTCGTAGCTCCGATTTCTATTCGGGCCTGAATCCTGATACTCTAACTTTCGTTGAGGGCTAACCGCACAAGTGCAATGAAATTAATTTTCTTTCAACTTTCACATTCACTCTGCTTCATCGAACAAACTTGGTACGTAAGCGCACAATTCTTCCAATTAATTTGTGGTTCGGATAGTTTCTATGATGTATGAAAATAATATTTATCTTAAGTTTCCATCTTTGCTAGATAGCTTTACCTAAGTGTTGATACATCAAGTGAAGAAACTAATCTGCCTAGTCTCACAATTCATTACTTAACTTTGGTAAAACAAGAAGTAGAGCCAAATAAATCTTTGACGCTCGCTGCTTAAACTTTTGTCAGAATTATTCAGAAAATAATTTGAATTACTCAGCATATTAGTAACGACATTTTCTCAATGAAAGTCAAAAGTGTACTCGCATCCACCACATGGTTCGTATGGTCAACTTTTCCCCTGCATTGGGACATAATGCAAATAAATTAAGGCATTGGGTGGACTACACTCAGTGTACTCTGCATTGTGTCATAAAATACTTGTAATATATTACGGCATTGTGTGAACTGGACGCGTCTGGGCAGGAGAAACAAGGACGTGTGAAGAGAGAGAGACTGAAGAATTTTAGGGCTAGTCACAGCGTGACAAGCCAGAGTAGGGCAATTTATTGCATGAAGAACAAGAGTAAGGCATGGTTGGAAAGCAGTGCCATGGAAAATCCCAGCAACGTAAGATAAACTAAGCATAGTCATTGAATGATGCGTCCACGAATCACGATGAGCAGTTTTGTCATGAGTGTAAACTTAGGATTGGCTGAGAACACATGCACTCAATAACTAACAAGTAAAGCGTCGAGAGCAGAATCGGTATTTCTAAAGTCTTAAAGAAATCCACTCAAGACGACAGCATATACACACGATATTCAGATATTCTGTATAAGTATTATAGAAAAAATTGAATGAAATTTCAGCACAAACCGAACATATATTTAAATATAAAGACCTGACGATTTCTTTTCACTAAACATCCACTTATTGAAAACATAGTCATTCAATTTTGCGCGTGCGTTTTTTCTTTACTTACTATCCCTTTCAATTTTACTTTTTTCTTTCTCTAGGTACACACTACGCCAAACTCTTTTCTTTTTGCTCTTCCCTATTGACACTAAACCCGATATTTAATTCAGAGTTGCGCCAGATTGGCTCTTTCGTGAACGAAGTCGACAAATTTGACCTTTTTTCAACAGTTTTGACGGTACAATATTTTTATTTTTACTTTTTCTTAAATTTAGCCATAAATTTAGTCATATTTTATAAATACAGTTATGTATGATATTTTGCATCTTTTTCAATCCGACTGTGGAATTTACCATTTTATTAAGCTCAACCAACTATATATTAAAACACTTGTACCTGTGCTACTTGCCTACGTACGCGGTCCATTGTTGAAGAGCTCGAAAGGGTTAATGCTTTTTTCAGCAAATATATGCTGACACTAACGGAATTACAAAAGATTTACATTTACACAGTAATAGCCTACATCAACAAAGATGGCACAACAAAGATGGAAGATGTAAAATCTTAATATATATGTATTGACTTAGGAGCTATATTTTATCATGAAACCCAGGACTTACTTAATCAACTTCAGTTATTGAAATGTAGAACAGAAAAAGAATTGTGGCATAATGCATAAACTGGCATCTGACAGCTCTAGTGCAGGAGGCCTGCGCTTCCAAGAGATGGAAGCGCCAAAGGCTGTCAGCACTTTGTGAATCGGAAGCTCCAGAGAGGCGGTGAGTGCATGGTAGAGCTCCAAGAAGCTCGTGCTGCTGTCAAGTCGCATAATTGGTGTCATGTCGGATTACACTCGTAGAATCTTAAGCTAGGAAATAAAGTTTCTTTTTTAGGTAGATTCTGTTATTACAAAAGTTCAGGTTTACCGTACTGCTCAACAGAAGTTGTGTGTTCGAGATAACAGTTCTTGTTCTGGTTGTGAGATGCTCCGTGAACGGACACGAGTGCGAGAATGAAGCCGGCCTTAACTACAATGTAAAGAACCCCCTCAACCTCCACACTGAATAAGGCACAAGATGAGAGCATTTGTACTGTTAAGGGACTTTGTGTTGAGTTCATTAAATTGAATTGTAACAATGAGATAATGCGTCATACTTCAAGAAACCTTGAATCAAGTGAACAAGCGACCATAAGAGTCAGCTTATGTATTTATAGGTACATCGCTTTGGCATCCTTCTGTTATTCTGAGTCAAACAGAAAAGGGTCGAGTCTCAGATCTGCCATTTTTCAACCTCATAGACGACGTCGATATAGTCCAAGATAAATACAGAAAAAATTACTCTGTTTCAAAGAACGACGAAGAAAGTTTTAAAGATGGAATCCTCAAAGGAACTTCAGAATTTTGGCAATGTGTATTTGAACACAGTGATTTTAAAGAACTGTCGATATTTTTTTTAACTTGCCAGCAATTGATGCAATAGTAAAGCGAATATTTTCTTACATTACATCAATCAAAACTAAACCATGAAACCCAACACAAATAAAACTGCTAGACTCGATCGTTAAATCTGTTCATTCTTCAGTGATAACGATCGGTACTGCCGAAATAATAAGTGTACTCCTAAAATTATTAACATGCGTTACGATAAAATTCTGTACGACACGACTCTAAGAATAGAAAACGAGAACAATCGATATATTGACGAGGTTCTGTAACAGTACAATGAATACTTCATTAATATTGTGTTTTTTTTTGTATATGGGCTTACTCCATGTTACTGCGTTACATTCAACCTGTAAGTATCGTCATCATTCCTCTTCGTGATCATTCTCCTTCCTAACATTGAGTGCGTACACGGCGAGACTGCATCGTCAGGCACAGTGACTCTTGCTGACTTTTGATTGAGCAGAGCGCAGTCTTCGAATGCTAGCGATACGCAGCTCCAAGCAGATTATCAATATACGTCATCCAAGTCCCAGTGTTATTCATATCCTGTCGTGTACTCTGAACTTTCTCCCTAGACACTTACTCAGAGCCACTACAAAACATATTCAGTCACTTGAAAAAGATACATATTCAATCGGCTCGAATCTCAGAAACGTCTCGGGATGGAACACAACCCCAGCAGCTTGAAGCGCTACTTGTTCGCATACCAAGCATCTCACACTTTCAAGTATATTTTGTTATGGTAGAGGACTGAAAAAGAATTACTTTAAACAATAGATATTTATTGAATATCGTGTTCTTGTCGAAGCTCGTTTCTTTATACCTGAGAAGTTTTACCACATGTGAGTCCTCGATAAGTGGTTAACAATGTTCACACAAAAAGAAGTCCATGCCCTTCGTACAACAATGAATTGTATTATCTGGCATGAACGCTGTAAAAGTTTCTTAACATTAAGCTATGCACGGGTGATCCGATTTCTCTGAAATACTAAGCTAATACAAAGGAAGAGGATGGATTCCTTCGAATTTGTTCATATCATCGTGGGAAACTTGCCGGATTTCTAGCCAGGCTTTAAAACTGTCCCGTAAATGCAAACTTTGCTGTTAAAAGCAAGTAACATACAAAAAGAGAACATAATCCGTAGAAAGTGTTTCGATGTGTCTGGGAGCTGGTGCTGCTGCTTGGTATGGCGCCTCGTTCCGACGGCTTCACATTCGCCACTCTCACCTCATCCATCAACAGTTCTTGAGATGCTTGTAAAATATGACCCTTACGGCACCTGGCATGTGCCTGTTCTTTCATTCCTTCATTAAAAAAAGAAACACTTGGGAAGCGCTAACAACTTTTCCAACAAATTTTCGTCACCAGAGGCCCAAGGAAGCTGCGAATGGAACTCATTGAAATTCTTGGTCTGATCTTCGTGGGCTGTAGAGCTTGCTACCGAAAGTTCAGCGCCTCCACAGACTGAGATGTGCTTCACAAAACTCCGAGCTCGAATGAGCTCCGCAAAACACCTCAAGAATCCTGACGACCGGTAAACGTCGGCGCTTCACTGCAGTCGGTACTCAATAGCTTGTCGTGAACGGCGAGAGTTTGGCCGGTGGTTCAATATCAGTTTTTTTACAAGGCTTAATAGTCTAAGCGAGAACTGATGTCCTATTCTAGTGCTAACTGGATGTTCACAGTCAGGTTAAAAATTTAGCTTACTTGATCGTTAAATTACACAATTTCCAATATATATATACACACACATATATATATATATATATATATATATATATATATATATATATATATATATGTATATATATATATATATATATATATATGAGTGATAGGATCGAGTATTCATGTCGTATTGGTTTGAGTAATAATTTCCATTTTTCATCTGAAGGAAGGAGAGTGTCACCAGAAATGTAATGGTACACAATAGAATAATACAAGCACGCATGATACCACGAGTCCTTAACATCAAAGATGCTTGAATAATACTCTAACAGATAATGATATTAATTTCGACATTTAGATACATAATACATAAAAAGATGTTCAGTTCAGATGTTTGTTCTTTCTGCTCGCAAAGTAAATTCAAATTTACATAAACAAATACCTAATCTAATCTCCAATGACTATTGCTATCTTTTCCGCTTAATAAAGATTATAGTAGTTTTTCTGTGAGAGACAGCTCATTAACGGAGCTTTCCGCTTGAAAGTATCGCGTGACAAGAGCAAAGCCTATCTTTCCCCTCCAAACTAAGCGTAGCAATTTCCTGCAGAGGGGCCTCCAAGTGCCCGGATGTCCGATTCTTCTTGAGCTTCGGAGTTTGGGCAAAGAAAGCAAGTATGATAGTTTTAAGACACGCACACGTTGTCTGAAAACTGTTCCTGGCTAATAATCATTCCAAACAAACCTGTATATCTGTTTCGCAATCATAATTCCAAACATGAAAACGGGGTTTGTATGCGATCGAGCATATAATCAAATGTAAATACTTGAAGATTATATTATGTAGTTGTAATATCGCATTAGTATCGTTTGGTATAACCGTAAAAATTATGATAAGAACGGGGCTTATACGATGAGAAGCCATGAGTAGAAACTACAATAGAACAATTTGGTAACTACATTTTTATGTTTCGCTACTCTTCCAAAATCCTAGTCCCTACTGAACATTTAATCGTGTAAAATATCGGGCGTTTCTATTAAATCATCTGGAAGAAAATTGAGGATGTTTATTTAACTGTCACCAGTAGCATCTTTTCTTACACACATGGTATCTCTCCCACATGTACAGTATACAAAATGATGCCTACAAATACCCTGCAAAACTTTGTATCGTAATCCATCGTGGATGCATGTTGTGTGCTTGCAAAATAGTTTTTAAAAAGTAGCTAAAAATTATAAGGACTTTCTAAGCTGTAAAACCTAAAAAAGTCATCATCGTTATACAATATCGTTTTTTGTCTACATTATACCACACACTGTACGTGAATCCAAGGTGAGAATTACCTAGATTTCTTCTTTGTGTCTGTACATTCTCTTCATTAAATAAGAACAAAACGTCATTATGTTTGGGAATATTACAGATATTCGTTCAATATGAGCAAAATATAAGACCGCGTGACCTCAGCCCATTCCACTCACCACCTCTCCAGCGCACCTAACTTGCACTCCAGCTTCTCTGCGTCTCTTGAAAGTGTGGGCCTTCCGCAGTAGGAGGGCCAGATAACGATTTATACATTGTGCCACAGAACAAGAGGTAATCGATCACAATGACTGGAAAGATAAATTTGCTAAGACGTCTAAGGTACACACATAGTATTTAACTCAAAGATTATTTCATCTTGAACCCTCAAAGAATTTTCTGTACTAAACCAAACACAGGGCATCACTCGAACAGAAGTAATTAAGACGCAAGACTTAGATCTCAACCTGTCATTTAGAAATGAACAACATAATATATTGTTCTTAGCCTTCGAGGAAATCAAAAGCAAACATGAACCGAGTAAGACTAAAACAGTTTGTATGCAAGAAGCACTGCTGTGATACTAAATACTATTATACCCAGCGATAAGCGTGTTTGAGAATATTGTCTTCTGGTTTTTCTATAAACTTGAAATCACAATTTATTTAGAGACTAAATTTAAATATGTTTATGATATTTTTAAATGCTAAAGACACAAAATTTGTATTGGTTTGCCTTTCAATAATGCATTAAACAATATTTTTTCAATATTGCGGTGTCACACTCTAATTTACCTACGAGCTTCAATCATGGAATGCTATAGGGGCTATACTGAACGCTCTTACTCTACTGCCCAACCCTCATATATCTTTTATCCCTAGGCAGATAATCCCTCCGGTCCGGAATATTGTTGGTGCATAAGCTGAAAACTGTCCTAAGTTTTAGTATTTCATTTTTGTTATTTTTTTTTGTTTATACATTGTCAATTCAATGTATTCCAGTAAAATGTAAAGTATATGATTCAGTTAACATGTATTTTGTTTTAATCAAACCTTTCGTATTAGTTTACACCAGCAAATCTGGAGCAACTTGAAAATCTATATTCACCAACAATTTTGGACCCGAGGGTGCATTGAACTTCTTTCTCCTGTCATTCTCGGAATGAGTATCAAAGGAACTATGGAACTGTCGAGGGCTCCAACAAGAGAAAATGTAAATAAAATCAGTAAGTTTAACAAACTAAGGTTAGTCATTCTTTTTTGTTCTCCCTTGTCCATGTCTTGCCGTTGAGTACTGGCGCACCGACGTTTTGCCAGTAGAGAACCGGAACGTAGAGTCATGGTGATGGAAAGTTCTTAACAGAGCGTAGGTAATAGCGCACATCTTGTCCGTGGGCAGAACGGCTGGTTTATTAGTTGCTCGCTCTGTTGTTGGACGAGTTCTTGAGGCAAGGAGATCTTGGCAGAGATTTGGGTGAGAATTGTTCACTTAAAGTTTACAAGCACAAAAGACAGGAAAAGTGGCTTGATGTATTATCACTACTTTTAAGATAGCATTAAAATTGAAAATCTAATGTATCTGTACTATGCATTTTATTAAAACTAAAGTTTCTTTCTTTCTTTCTTCCTTTCTGAAATGGGCATTATGATTATTGTCCTAACTTAATAGGACTATCAAACTTAGCTTCTAGGGATAAAAAACATATGTACATAAATAAAAAACAATAACACCTCTAAATGCCATGCACTTGTAATTCGTATCATTATACATATATATATATATATAGGCCTACATATATATATACATATATGCCAATGTACATACATGTTTACCAATTTAAACATTCTACTGTATAGTATATATATATATATATATATATATATATATATATATATATATATATATCATATATAAACTCTGGGAAAAGTGAAACATTTTTGTCTCCCTGTCATTGTATTTCTACATGAACGATTTCAGTAAAATAATTAGTTTTATGCGAATGATTATTAGTTAACTTCTAGATATATTACTTTCCGCATTCTCCTCCCAGCGTGGCCGACTGGTGCGGGTACCCGCTTGCTATGCACTAAGGCTCGGGATCGTTCCTGTAGCTGCCAAGGTCTGTTTAACTCTGTTTGTACCAGGCCATAGGCGGCTAGAAGAATGTCCAGAAGTTGCTACGCTAGGCACTCGGCGTAAGCCACACTCACACCACGCTCATTGACACGTTCCTACGAGCCTCCACTTCAAGTTGCATCACAGAGGACGGGGATCTCGCTTGACGCATCACTACTGTTCCTAAGATCGTATCGATAAGCACCGTCACTACTCATAAGGTTATAATATCAAAAATTTAAAAACCAATGTATATCCACTGTATATTCTATTAGAAATAAAGTTTATTTATTTATTTATTTATTATCATCTCAGTTTCAAATTCTATAGCACGCAAAACAAGAACTCGAACTCACAGTATCTATTGAGATATTCAAGTGTCTATCCGGAATGTCATGTAAACAAAAATAACACTAGAGACTTGGGGAATCTCAGAGTAACGATGAATATCCCTGAAGGAGTAGAGCTGCATGGACTCACAAAGCTCCAATAAACGTATAATAAGAAGACTTGAATTGACTGTGTGAAGTGTTATATTTATATTAAAATGCATCTTAATTAAAACATTATTATTATAATCGCCATCCAAGCAGAGAGAGTTATCTTTAGTTCTAGTACACTGCAGATTAATTGAAAGCGTGGAAACTCTCAAAATTCATCATATGACATGCATCAGGATCCTATGAGATATACAACTTACTTGCCAAGGTGTCTAAAGGATACCATAATTGGCTGAATTGTTATTAAATTATATAGATGACTGCCAATTTAAACATTCTACTGTATAGAATAGGAGAGAGATTTCATCTCAGGATACATTTTTTGGCACCAAACAACCTTTGAAAAAATTTTGAAAAGGCAAAGAGTCATTCTAGATATTAACAAAGCAACACATTGTTTGATATATCATCTAAATGTTAGGATTCTTTAATATCAAAGCAGACTATTAAACAGTCATAGTTAAATTATATTAATGTTTGCTAAAATTAATTCAAAATAGATAGGCTTTGCATTTCAGCTACAAATGTCAGTAATCAGCAATGCTGAGTTTGTTTCTCTGTACAGAGGCCTGAAGCATACTGGACACAATAAATGTTATTATAGTAAAGAAAAATTAGACTGTTAATGTTCTGGACTATTTATAAAGTATACTGTGAGATGAAACAAGCATTTGAATGTATTAAAAATCTTACTGAAATTCATTTTCATGAGTCATGTATTTAAAAAGATATGAAAAAGTAAATAATTAAAAGCAACAAAATTTATTGTTATATACCTCTGAATTTTCTCAAGTATGAACAATTAGATAGATATGTACCTCATAGATGAACAATAAAAAATGGGGTTGAAAAAAGTACATGAATGGTTTTTTCAAAATATTTTACTATTATTTGTTGTAAAAAATTCCCATATGCAACTCAGAAATATTTCAAAAATAGCTAAATGCTGTATAGAGTTCTGTAGATGGGTAAACTGTCTTGTAAGAAGTCAATCAATGATTGGATGATGCTCTGACTATTTAGTTTTTTTGATGCAGCCTCTGTAACCAATTACTTTGTAGAGCATTCCTTGTTATGTATTCCTTGTTACCATTGACCTTGTGGGGCAACCCTTGTTACAATAACCTGGTGCAGCCCTTGTTACCATTGACTTTGTGGGGTAACCCTTGTTACAGTGACCTGGTGCAGCCCTTGTTACCATTGACCTTGTGGGGCAACCCTTGTTTCAATAACCTGGTGCAGCCCTTGTCACCATTGACCTTGTGGGGCAACCCTCGTTTCAATAACCTGGTGCAGCCCTTGTCACCATTGACCTTGTGGGGCAACCCTTGTTTCAATAACCTGGTGCAGCCCTTGTCACCATTGACCTTGTGGGGCAACCCTTGTTTCAATAACCTGGTGCAGCCCTTGTCACCATTGACCTTGTGGGGCAACCCTTGTTTCAATAACCTGGTGCAGCCCTTGTCACCATTGACCCACTAGTGCAACCTTTGATACAATAAGGTTGTGCAAGTGTCATTCCATTGACCTTTTGATCTTGCAGGTTTTTGAAAGTAAAGCTGCAATATGCATAGCAGAAATATGTTTGAGTTATGGTGATGACTTCATGTCATGAACCACCAAGATGAGAATTGCATCAGCCTCTCCAGGCACAAGGGATGTCTCCAGCAGCCCCTCCAAGTTTTCATCCTGTACAGGAGAGAGGAAGCCTCTTTTTTATCCTGACTTTTCAGGTGAGTTGCTATAATTCATCCATTGATGAATCTTGTTTGTAAATATTAGTGGTGAAAGTGACAAGGCTGTCAGGATGGTCTCATATTGGCAAGACTGTCTTCTCACACCAGGGGCTTAGTATGCTGTAAGTTGAGTGATGCCTCTATTTTGTGCAGCATTCAGCTCACAATCATAGCATAGAGTTATATTGCACGGTCATAGGTAATCATTTCTATTGTGGTTGGAAAGTAGTACAATATGTTCTCTTTTGCTGATCATTTTTTATAAATTTTGTAATGTATTAATTTCATGTTGCTATTATGGTTTTTGTTTTGTGTTAGTTCAAAATATTCAGTTTCAATGAACATGTTTATTGCATTTTTCAGGTGTCTCCTGCTTCTCAGCCTCACTCATTGTGAGTTTGTTTGCCTTGGTGTGCTTCATGGGATCCATTGAAGGGGAGTTTGTCTTTGACGATTCTGAAGCAATCATCAACAATGTGGACATCCGTTGGCAGTCTCCCGTGGCTGATGTCTTTTCCAATGACTTTTGGGGTACAAGACTCACTCATCCTTCCAGCCACAAGTCCTACAGGCCTCTCACTGTCCTCTCCTTCAGGTGACTGATGAACCTCCTTATCTGTGCCTTGGCCTTGAAGTATGTCCCCAGCTCTGTGTCTAATCAACTCTCTTAAACACGTTCCCTGCGTATTGGTACACCTGTGTACCAAAAGTGTTAACAGGGAATACTGCTTAAATAACTATACCCAGTGAATGTGTTAAATTGGCTAATAATAACAATAATAATGCAAAGTACTGCATTTCTGTTTCCGAGGGATGTAAACAAATACTGAAATTAATTAATATACATTACAATAATTAGTGTAAAACAATGTTACATTAATTAATGTAATTTTAATTTGTTCCCACCCACAAAAAAACTAATCTAAAAAGGATAAAATTTAACTTCATTTTGCAAGTTCAAGTAAAGAAATACATAGTGATAATATTAGACAGACCAAATATGATAAAAAGAGTAAAAATAGGATAATAGATCATGTACTTTCGATTCTGCATGTCATTGAAGTTTTATCGATCGACTGAGAAATTTGAGTGAGATATTTTGTGTTATCCATCCACCATGTACCATACATAAATGGTAGTACATAGATCTTTACAGTGTATGTTATTGTGAATATGAAAGTAATATGGAAAATTTTACTTTAGTGCTAATGATTGTCTGCATTATCTCGTTCAAGTAGTGTTGATCAACATGACTAGAGCTCACTGGTTCTCAGTTTTGCATCCTGACCAGAGGGAGAAGAGCACCAATTGTTTCAATTCGTCTGGTGAGCCTAACAGTTGTGTATTCCTGTCACTGCAGTGTAAAAGATCCTGACAAGATTACATGAATAGTGATGTACCACCCATACTTTCGATTCACATAGGTTCTAGAGGAACACTTGAATGATTTTCCATGTGTTTTCACATTTTTATCCAACTTCCTTTATTTGTCATTTGTTACAGGCTTAACCATCTGATATCAGGCTTGACTCCTGGGTCATACCACGCGTTCAACGTAGTGCTGCACTGTCTGGTGAGCGTCTCTGCTCTGCACGTCTTCATCCACTTGCTGCACGGCTCCAGGCAATGCGCTCTGCTCGCCGGTGTTCTTTTCGCCACACACCCAATCCACACCGAGGCTGTGGCAGGCATTGTGGGCCGAGCTGACTTGCTATGTGCTTTGTTTGTTTTTTGTGCTCTCTTAGCCTACATCAGAGCTATCAGAGAAGACTCTCATTCTGCGCGAGGATTCTACAGCTTCAACGTCAGCAATGGAATTGAGTCGTCCAGAAAATCCAGAGGAAGTCCTGCTCTGAGCACGCTCTCAACTTCATTCTTCATGGAACAGTCCAGCAGTCGAACTGGAACCAGTCCCAGCACAGGAAGTGCTGTATGCACAGGGCGTTCTTGGCTGACGCTGTGTGCTGTGTGTACTACTGTTGCCATGCTGTGCAAGGAGGTGGGCATCACTGCTCTGGGGCTGTGCAGTGCTTATGAAGTTCTCATTGTGTCTTGTGGAGAGGCAGGAGGTGGACTTTTCTGTGTATTGCCTCTTGGGTCTCATCGTAGACGCTGCCTTAGAAAAACAAATGGTAAGTGTTGTTTTACTACTGTTATTGTTCTATTAATAATCCATAGAGTAATACATTTAACTGATGACTGATTTTTCCTATATATCACTCGACATTGTTTTCGCATGTTGGATGGTAGTTATTCATAGATGGTTATACTTCTGTATTTTCCAATTATTCCAGATTACAAATTTCACGAGAGAATTGAAGAGAAGATCGATTATCGGTTTGTTTGAAGGCTCTGGTTGGTATTCTGACAGAGATAGTTTATTAGTTGGCATAAGAAAAAACACAATGAAAGCATTTTCTGTTTTAACTATTTTATAGTTTCTTCCAATTTTTGAACCGCTACTCAATAAAATGCATGTGTTTCAATTAGCTGTGCATTGGAAGCAGTCTACATTAATGACACAAGAAAGTTATAACAATATGCTGGTCATCGATTCTTTTTTATTTGAAAAACGGAATATGCCTGAGCTATGTTGTGGTTTTGTGCAAATATCATACTTGGAACAGTAACTGAAAATTCTACCGCATAAAGTTTTTAGTTACTATTGCCTGTTAAACGTTGAACTGGGATAAACAATTTGTGTAATGTGAAAGTTTTTTATAATTTTGATGCAAGTAAAATAAATTATTGGCCAGATGTGCATTTTTTCACAATTAACATGTGTTTTTTAGCTGTTATCCGTGGGAGAGAATTTGTTGCACATTTGTGTCACTGATTAAACCAGTGACTTGGTCAGTTGGCTTGTCATTTTTATTGTAGCAAGTTGTATATTGGAAGAAAGAATTCTTGCCTCCAATATTAAGAAAGAAAATATCATTGAAGTAATCAAGGTTTTTACTGACGGATCTTCTGTTCACAGCATGCCTGTTGAAGCGCCACCTGTTCCTGCTGGTGGTGGGTTCCAGTTTACTGCTGGGGAGGTTCCTGATCATGGGCTCCGCTGTACCTCGCTTCATGCAGGTCGACAACCCGGCTTCTTTCATGGACAGCTCTTTTTTACGGGTGCGTCTCTGGTGGTCAGCGTGTGTAGTGTTTGTTGTTCATACTCCCTGCATGCAGCAACTCCTGCTCTAGACTGTGTTCACAGGCCTCTGAAATTAATGTCATTTCTGCTTAACCATTTAACGTCTAAATACACCGTGAAGTTCTCTGTGAAAAAGTGTGCTAAAACAAAACCTAGGGTGTTTATGAACGCAGCATTACAATCGAAAATCATAGAACTCTCAGAATATGTTACGTTTCTACTCATTAGACGCTGCTGGAAGTATGAACAGCATGTGGTTGTGTTGCATTTTTCTTTTCAGAAAAAACAATAAGTTTTTCTCTAGTTGTTAACCACTATCTACAGATAAGGATTAACAACTAGAGGAAAACTTATTGTTCAGTTTGAAGTTTCCCACCACCCACCTAGATTGAGATTTTACCAGAACTGATCTGGTGACTTGCTTGGTCTTTAATTTCTAAAGAACTTTTGTATGTGTGTGGAATAAATTTTAACTGCTACCCAAAAATCAGTCTGAGCTGTGCTATCTACATGAAAAATACCTTCAAGTGTACACAACACTGAGTTGGGTGTTAGTAGTTAAGTAAAATCCAGCATTACTTTTTGTTTATTTATTCAGGACCAGAGAATTTCTACATCACTTCAATGACTTAGCACTGAGCTAAACTATAAATGTTTATCTTCAGTGCAACTTTCCAATGAGTTAATCAGTATGCTCATTTTGGCTGTATTATATCACAGAATAAATAAATTATAAGCATAGACTTTCTAACGTAGCAACATCAGTGTGAGTGATGTGCAGCTCCACCTTGTCTGAGTTCTGTACAGATTTTCTACAGTTCCTTGTATTCAACTTCTATTTTATTCAAATGCCAATTTTCTTTAAGCATGACAGTTGTATGAAATACAGAGGTCCCACAACTTAATTGGAACACATCTTAAGTTCAAAACTCTACGTCTATTGTATATCTTTTATAATTTATAATAAATTATAATTTGATTATAATTTCCACAGACCTACATGATGAGTACATATACCTGCTGAACGTGGTGCTGATGTTGTGTTACAGGTACTCCACTACCAGTACATACATATACCTGCTGAACGTGGTGCTGATGTTGTGTTACAGGTGCTCAACTACCAGTACATATACCTGCTGAACGTGGTGCTGATGTTGTGTTACAGGTGCTCAACTACCAGTACATATACCTGCTGAACGTGGTGCTGATGCTACTGCCGCTGTGGTTGTGTTTCGACTGGTCCATGGGTTGTGTGCCGCTCATTGAGACCCTCACAGACGCCAGGGCGCTGTCTGTGCCGCTGCTCTGGGTGGTCCTGGCGTTGCTCGTCTATAGAGGAGTCCTCGGCAAGGGCGTCACTGCTCGGTTAGCTCCATTTATTATTAATAGTAGACCATGCAGATACTCTTGTCTTGTAATGAGGAAGGTTGGGGGTACAGTAGACTTTTATGCTCTATTATCGCTTATGCTGCATGCTGGAATGAAGTAACAGGGGCAGAATTTTTTGAAGAACTATGTTAAATGTTACTTCATCTCCTGAGATGTTTTTAGTCGTGTGCTTGATTGCATTGCAGATAAGGGCAAATTTTTGCTCAAAATGAGGAGCAAATTTGAAGGGGATTGGCGATTTTTTATGCGCGATACCTGAGACGTTATTAGATTTATTTTTATGGTACCGTCAATTAATATATATGTAAAATTGTTTGGTATGGGCTTTATGAAGGTGCTTAAGCCAATATGGGATAAATAGTATTAACTATATTATGGGATGGGATTAGTGTTCCAAAGTTATGGCTTGTGAAAATTGTCATTTATGGAAAATTATCAGTTATGAAATAAATTTAACCAGTTCCCTGTGTCCTAATTGCTTTCCTAAAAGTGATAGGATAGAAATATCACTTTCTATTATTATGTATACATCATTGTCATGGCTAAACATTTCCAAAGTTGATGTAGCGTTGTACTTTCTTATTCTACATTCTTATGCACATTCTTATGCACATTCTTATTCTACATTCTTATGCACATTCTTTCGTGGTAAATTTTATTATGTGTTCATTTTATGTAATATTGTTAACGTTTACATGCATTGTTATTAGTTTGTATCGAAACATCTTATAGTAAGAATAGTTATAATTCTATTTTTGAACGAAATTTCTGACTTAGGCAGCCTTCCTGATCTATGCAACAATTACTTGATATATCATACCATTTCCCCAGCACTGTACGTTTGAGTTCACACTCTGGTGTGCAGGTGCGTGCTGATGAGCCTGGCGGTCGGTGCCGTGCCATTCCTGCCCGCCACTAACTTGTTCTTCAGGGTGGGCTTCGTGATCGCTGAGCGCGTCCTCTACATCCCTGTGGCAGGATTGTGCTGCCTTGTTGTTGTTGGCATGAAGCAGCTACGCCTCAGTGGCTTCGCCAGCAGGGTCAGTTCTTAACTCTGTATTGTGTTATTTAGTTGTTCAGCAAAAAATTATTCATAAGTAACTAAGGCAGAGGAGTCATTTTAAGAGACTGTATCCTGCATGATACACTGCACAGTGAAGAGTTAACATTCAACTCTGACACCGTGAATACAACCAGAAAAGATGTATGAACAATGTGAACCAGGCAAAAGTACAGTGATATGCACTATATTTCAAGCACGAACTCACGTTGAAACCAATTGAATTTCCTGCAGTGAAACACTCGTGGATTTGTAAAGAATGCAGAAATTTACATTGACACTATGAGGCGCTCTGTGCCACACGGGCGAAGACACCACCAGCTAAAAAGTCCGTTTTCTATGATGCCGAAATCTTACAGCTGAGCTTGATTTAGTAGTTACTTAAGTATTGAGACCAAGAATTCGTTAATATGTACGTAATTAATTGTGTTATGCAAATTTCTATTTTGCAAACTGTTTGGCGATTACTCAAAACTTGTTTTTTTGGTACGTTCGCTCTTGTGGCTGGCAACATCGCAGATGTTGATATAAAGGCACTGTACCGATGTGTTAGATTGTTTGAAAAATGATGGCTGATTTCCAAAACAAACATTTATTCGTAAAAACGGTAGTACTACGTGTTTGTTAGAAGTAGTTAGAGTATCATACGTAACCATCTTTACATCGCTACCAACGAGCAATAAATCGTTTATGCCTCGTCATGAAAATTTTCTGTCTATGATGCCAAGAAGTAGAAGATTGTCTTGTTATTTGGTCAGCGCGGCCTGGGTGTGCTGTACTGGGCGCTGGTGCTGGTGTTCGTGCTGCGGTGCAGGCAGCGCACGTGTGACTGGTGCTCAGAACTCCAGCTCTTCAGGAGCGGCCTCTTGGTCTGCCCCCTCAATGCTAAGGCAGGCAACTATTTTCTTATGCTTTTTTCAGACATTCATCTTCAACCGAATGAACTATAGTACAAGTAATTATTCACTAAAACATTCTTAATGCCATTCAAATTGTGCATTTTTTAAAGAAATACAATCTGAAATTCCCATTCGTTTTCACGGTGCATTTGTAGTGCTTTGTCCAACCGAGTACAATAGCGAGAGCCGTCTGCATCCTATTGACGTTTTCAAGTTGTGGGAGCTACGTAACAAAGGACAATTGAAGGGTGGAAAGCACTAGTGGACTACTTGCATTTTCTCCCACAGGATAAAATGCAAGTTGTCCACCCTTCATATAGTAAACTACTGGATCGTAATCGCCTCTGTCTGCGCTGTGTTAGCGACAGCACGGGAGTGGACTACTTGCATTTTTTCCCGTGGAAAATATATTATATTTACCATGGGAAAAAATGCAAGTAGTCCACTAGTGCTTTCCACCCTTCAATTTATATCCGTGAGATGACTAGATTTTTTCGTCAATATCGGGCCTGGTATTCAGACTACGAGCAGATATCTCACCCTGTGTCGCAGTCAAGAAGCTGTTCCCACCAAGCATATGACGGACGTCCTGCTGTCTCTTTCATCTAAACACCGCCATATCTCCATAATTTTCCGTATTATTTCCCTTTCTGTACAGTTAATAATATCTCGTCAATATTATGTTGTCCAACGCATCAAAGCTTCTGTTGTTTGATGACATTTGTGTTTAAATCAGCTAATGCAACACCATCCTTAAAAGTCTCAGTCGACTGAGGATTCCTCCAAACGGACTTCACTTACTTTGCTCTAATTAGTTTAGTCACTGTCTTACAGTTAAAGCCTATGACTTACTTTAGTTTTCCCTTATAACACATTATTTATACTTTGTTGCGAATTTTATTTTCAAGCAAACAAAATTATTGATCCTGCCTGTTTCAGTGCCCGGGTAGCAAAGTTTTATTGCATTGTTTTCAGGCATTTTATTACCAGCATTGAGGAACATAAGATTGAGTCCGTAAACATATTAGCTGAGGTTTTAGTTCATATTATTGATGTGTGGGTGCAGGTTCATTACAACCTTGGCAAGGTAGCGGGAGACGCTGGAGACGAGGCTGAGGCCGTGGCACGCTATAGAGAAGCCATCCGCCTCAATCCAATGTACGATCAGGCCATGAACAACCTTGCCAACATACTCAAGGTGGGTCCAAGTCAATGTACAACTCAACTGTCATACTGCAGGAGCTTAAATATTCATACCTACGTACTTGGAGAGACTAAGATTTAAGCCGTTTCCTTGTATCAGCTTTACAATAACAATAAGTTTAGTGTGAACAGAATGCCTTGCAAATATTTAGTAGTATTTTTCAGTTTCCAATAATTTTTTAAGGACTTGATTCTACGCTTTTCAAAAATTATGATGCATATTCAATGTGATCCTGTCATGATGGACTAGAGGATTAGTTAATCCTCAACGACATTATTACATGATGCAAGGTCCTACTAATAGTTGAGGGTAATCTAATGCAAACACAAATTCTTAGTTTAGGTGCATTTTTGTTAGCCGAGTGAGTACGCCTGCGTGTGACTCAGTACTTTCTGAGTAATGTGAAACTTCTTTATTGTGAATGATGGTTTTTTGCTATCATTTTTTTGAGTTTCAAATAATAAATCTCAAGAGGAGTGTACTGAATGCAAGAATGGGCTCCAGAGATCGATGGGAACGGAGAATATGATTGGGACAGTTAATCTTTGAATAATCCGAATAAATTTTGTACTCTAACAGAGGGAAGAAAAACTTTCCAAATCGAGGGATAATCGTGTTTCTGGCAAAATATAGTAATCTCCTAACTTTTCAATGAGATCCTGGATCCTAGATTCAATTCATAAATCAAAGGTTGCTTTGGTTCTGTGCGGGATTCGATTTACCGTTGGTAACTTTCCGAACTAGAAAACTGTGCTAATGCATATTGTTATTATCTTCATGCAGTACTCGCAACAATGAATTTACCAATACTATTTTCGTGGTTGATACCCATTGACAATTTTTAGGTTCATCATAGCTGTAAAAATAGCGAATACTTGGAACTGAGAGTATTACTAGTGCGAGTAGACAACACTGAAAGCAGTAAAGGTTGACTTTGATAATCGTGCCAGTCATTTTATATAGGAATAACTTGTCATTTACTATCTTAGTATACACGTGTGTGTTGTACGAGTAATGTCTCCATTTCTATAACTAATCTGCATACGAAAAGCCTGTGTACTGATACATGTACTGTACTGATGTATTGTGTACAGGACAAAGGCTCTCTTTTGGAGGCAGAGGCGCTACTGCAGAACGCGACATCTCTGAGACCTGACTTTGCGGCGGCCTGGATGAACCTGGGCATCGTGCAGGCCTCTCTGGGGCACAGAGAAGCTGCCCATGAGAGCTACACCACCGCCCTGCAGCACAGACCGGTGTGTCTCGTTGTGCTTTATGCTGGGCACAGGCTGCTTATGTTTACTATTGTGTTTCTTATTCGCTTAGGATTTTAAAGAGCTAGGGCAGGCATGTCAAACATACGGCCCGCGGGCCGTATGTTCACTTGATTATAATATGTAGGGTAGGCTACAAATGTAGGCTGAATGATAAAGCATAGTACTGAAAAACAAAGCTAAATAGTTGGAGTTGACATTCTTTTACTGATCCGGCCCACCTGAGAACAGAAAGCCTGGATCCGGCCCCAGAGCCAAACTGAGTTTGACATGCCTGAGCTAGGGAGTAATAGTATTTTTTGCGGAATTGGAACAGCCGTGTGCCTGGTGCATTCCTTCAAAGCTACCAGAGTGAGCGTTAGACATCAATATAAATGAAGTTGATAGGCCCATTCATTTTTAGCTCATGCCTGATTGAGTCACGATCTCGCTTCTCAATCTATCTGTAGTATATAATAAAAGCTGTCGTGTTTTCATTTATAAATATATTTCCTGTCTCGCTCACTGCTGAATTAGATTGGCAAATTATCATTATATACAATACTATTATTGCTCTTATAAAATATGTGATTTGTGTTCATAAGTAACTTTCGTGTTCTTCAATATGGAAACTTCTTCGGAAAGGCGGTGTAAACTGGTGAATGAAAGAAAAAAATGAATCAAAAACCTCGTAGAGTTTTTACGTACGGGTGTACTAGTGTCTGAATTATAGCCAAACTCTGCTGCACAACTCATCTCTCCGTTCTGAAATAGTAAATGCAAATTTACTATTTAACTTGAAAATGCAAATTTGAAGTATGCTCTTTTCTTTTACTCTATACTAAATATTTCATTGCTTGTTCTGTATAATGTCTACTTGTGTTTGTCATAGAACTTGTACTACCTCTTCTCGTACTAAGGTTTGGTACTGTACTTGTGCCTGGTCCAGGTGTATCCTGACTGCCTGTACAACCTCGGTAACCTTTACCTGGAACGGAACTTGAGCGACGATGCTCTCTCTGCCTGGCGCAATGCCACTGCACTCAAGCCCTCGCTGTCTCGTGCCTGGATCAACACCCTCATTCTGCTGGACTCCCGCCAGCAGTACGAAACTGCCGTCACCACCGCACACGTCGCGCTCAAGTGGGTGTAGGCAGGGTTTGGTTCACGTGAGTGAGGTAGGAGTAGATGGAAGGGCTCTGGCATGGAAGGGTTTGGGCTTCGCTGACATTACTGAAGCTGCAGTATGCTCACTAATGCTGTGTGTAGTAAAACTGTGTGCTGTGGGTGTTGGTGCTTTTGAGGTGTACTGTGCGCTTCATATGTAGAGACTGTACTGGTCTATAGATGATTTATGGTAAAGTTGGACAGTACAGATAATTTATTTAAGTAAGTTCAAATCAACTCTAAATTACTGTGCCTTTCATTTCTAAGTGATGCACTTTTATCACGTACACACAGCTGTTAGCAAAGTTTTACTCTTAAAAGTTATTGCTGAGGTTTCTCGGTATTCATGATGCCAGATAACCATCTCTTCGATGGTAAATGCCCATAAGCAGGGAAGAGATCGGAACGGCTGTGTGGCAGTGAACATGTGATTATGTCTGTGTGCTGGTGAGTTTTAGTATCTCAGAATGAGACAACTATGTGAAGTCATCATCTGTGGACCAGGCCCTCAACTGAAGAGAACACAAGATGATGACCCTGGGAGTTGCCCTCTAGTTGGAGCATACTGAAGGTTCATAGTTTTATTTGCCTGCAATGCACTGTTATTAGTGCTTCCTTCGGCTGGTATTTCAGTACTTACATTTAATATCAATCCTTATTTGTTGCTGCTGTGTAAAGATGTTTAAAGTTTGCCTTCTAGTTCTCTGTTCTTAAAATGTACTTTCTTCATGGCTGAACTGGATGCATTTTTCTCAGTTCTGTTTTTCTATCATGCGTTAACTTAATATATAAACATTTGGATATCATTCTAGTTGGAGTTAGAGCACACAACTCAAATAACTATTTTCTTTGTCGGCAGATGCTCAAAAACTCTACAAAGTATATAATGTAAATCAAAACATTGGGCGCTCACCATTCTGTATTTCCCATCACGTTCACGTGTATTTTGGTTACCTTGTTCCCCCCGTGTTTACTTATACATGCAACACAAACACATCCCACTAGAACTCTAGAGGTACAGGGCAGCAACGTTGTGATTAATTATACAGGATGTCTCAAGAAAATGTACTCACCCTTTAACCGTTGCTAACATGCTGTCTTCTTTGTGTTGCAGGTGTGAGGTTCGAACCTTTGCGAACATGATTCTTTAATCACATTTAATCATGTTCGCAAAGGTTTGAACCTCACACCTGCAACACAAAGAAGACAGCATGTTAGCAACGATTAAAGGGTGAGTACATTTTTTTGAGACACCCTCTATGTGACGCGTGTGATCAGGCATCTACCTGATGAGGCCTCGATCCACTTCAACCTGGCCAACACACTGGGCAAGCTGGGCCGTTACAAGGAGTCTGAAACCCACTTCCTCTCCGCCACCAGGCTGGATCCTGCCAATGCTAACTACTGGTCGAACTTGGGTGTTCTCTATCACAGGTATCTTCATAGTTTTTCATTCAGGAATGCAGTGGTACTTTTAATATCAGCCTGATTTTATGTGTTCTGTTCTGGCTGAAAAAATCGTACATCACGGAATATGATATAAAGAGTAATTTTGGTGCTCAGTATCTTGTTATTATCATATTTAGTTACTCTGAAACACACTGGAAGATTCCCAAGCACTCCAAGTCAAATGTGCAGCAATCGTTTTCCGCGGGTCAATCCGTACACTCACTGATTGTGAGAGATCATGATTTTACTGCTTAACTACTTATTGAATATGAATGTTATTTTAGGTGGAAAGTTGACAGCTTCCAGTGTTAATTGTATATCTGTTTCTCAGATTACACATAATTATATCTGTCATAAATATTTAACAGAACGTGCGCTGTCTATACTCGTACATCATTCACTTGATGTAAATTCACTTGGTTTACTTCATTCACTCATGTGTTTGCAGCTTCTGTCATTTTTCTACGAAGTGATATTGGATAAACCCATGATAAAGTTAGGGTATTCAATTGATGTTGTATTTGGGTCCAGGTGGAAGAAGTATAAAGATGCAGAAATCACCTACCGACACACACTGAAACTCAACCCTGAGCTGAAGTCCGCCAAGGAAAATCTGCACATGCTGCTCAAGAGCGGCCGGCATCGGAGATGACAGAGTCTTGGTAGTGGCGTGGATGATGTTCTTGACGCATCCCACTGTGCGAGAGATGGTGGTGTGGCTGCTGGTTCCAGTGGTCGTGTCAAAAGTAGTTGTGGTGTTGCTAGCTACTACTGACAGTAGTAGTGTCGGTAGTGCTAGCATATGTAGAACTAAAGCTTGTGCTGTTTTCAATAGTGCTAGTGGTGGTGTTCCTGTTGGCATTGTGAATGTTGGAAAAAATGCTAGTGTAGGCACTACTGTTGGTGCTCCCGCCGTTGCTGCGAGTGTCGGTCATTTTAATATTGCCGCTCATTTAAAGTTTTCACCTACGCTAGGTCTGAAGCCAGCAGGGATGAAGTCGCTGTTTAATGGTAGCTGAGTTTGCTATTGATGCAGCTTTTCACGATGCTTGCGCGCCGTATACTGATGCGTCCAAGTGAGTAGCATGCCTTCATGCAGTTGTTGCATAGTTTGAAATGATCTCTTTGGAAGATAACCTTATTCTTCTATCGAAGTAGGCAATGAGAAACTGTTTGTCTCTATTGTTGCGAAGTTTTGAAAGAACCAATATGACGGTTCTCTTGTTGACTGACATTAGAAATTTAGAATGTGTTGTTTTTAGTGTGATGGTATTGCTTTTTATTCAATCTCTCACTGCCGATATGATGCACCGCTTTTATTACCACCCAATGCATGAAGCACAATACGCTGAACACGTGACAGCACAGGTGCTCTCGGTGCCCTGTATGGTAGCAGGTATTGACTGCGCTCCGTCACTTTAAATTTAACTGCAGTGGCGTTTGCAAGTTATGCGTCGTTTGAGCTCATTAAAAAGTGCCTGTTGTTTATTGTATTGTGAAGAGTTATGTATTAATGGTGCACACCTCGTTGTTGGAAAATATTTCGTGTGCGTATGTGGATAGATAAGGAAATGAAAAAGTCTCCCACTACGACTGCTTGAGCTGACGTGTGTGGTAGGGAAGTAGCAAATTAGATGATTACTTGTTTGTACAAATGGTGCTATTCATCGCTTACAACAGTTCGTTGCAGCCATCTCTCTTGTTTTACTAGGGAGAATAGTTTTAATGCTATTTCACTGATCTTTAATCCAGTCCATGGTCTCCCTTCTCCATGACTTACATTTAAACTTCGCAGTTCGGAAAAATAATTGTTGATTTTTAATTGTGTAGTTTTAATTTGTTGAGTAACGAGAGAATGAACTTGCGTTTTTTGTTTATTATCAACTTGCTATACATGATCACCCAAAAATTCAGTCTTTCGTCTAATATTAGAATATTTACTTCATGATATTACCATCTTTGTTCTCTGTCTCGGCTGGTGCTTGCTACGTGGTACGTAAAGTTTGTTTAGGTTATTTGGTGCTCTTCGATAATGTGAATTTTATGCCGGTATTTCCAGTCATAACAATCGCTGTGCAATGTGTTCAGCTGCATTTCTGTACAAGATTGTCTCTATAAATATTTGCCTTCGTTTCCAGCTCTTGCAAAGTCACTACACGCACTGTTTTGGAGTGGCGGTTTGATTCTTAGTTTATTGTTGTTAGCTCTCGCACAAATTTTCTTACGAACGAAAGTCGTTTATTTTGGTCTGCGAGAGACAGGTGCTTCTGTGTCGTATTTAGTTTTAGTTAAGTTTTATGCTGTGCCTCCAGTTGAACTTGACAGCCGAGCGTCAGTTTGAAGAGGTATTGTAACACATTCCTAGCTGATCTGTTGAATTATTTCCTGTAAAGTTGTCTCTGTAAGATTTGAGTGTAAGGACGCCAATGGTTGTGAAATGATTTCACGGAAAAAAACTAATATCATCCCGTTAGCTACCTTATTACTGGTATAGCGTATTTACCATACTGTTTTTTTCTCTTATGAAGCACATATAATTTTGATATCATTCATGCATGCTAATCACGATCGAGTGTCCGATTTTTCTGTCAGATTGCGTCTTAAATTATGATCGTTTCCAGTGCACTCATTCCAACAATTTGGGAAAATAAGCATTATTGTGCACGCTTGTTTCAGTAAATTTGCATTTCTCTTGTAAAAAATTTTACCGATGAACATTGCCATTTTTTTGAAAGAAATTCCACTTTTTCGGGCCAATAAACGGCATGTGCTTAAGTTTCATGTTTGTTAAAGATATCTTATTTTTTGCTTACTGATTTATGCTTATTCTTACTGTACAAATCGATTATAAAGACTCAGATCGCATGCTATCTAAAGTAGAAACAATGAAGCATAGAATTCTAGCACGTATTTGATCTTTTAATTTAAACAAAACTTACTCCTAAATTGAACGGTCATAAATTGCTTTGCTTGTAATCTAAGTTTGATAGTGCTACTTACAATCTGTTGATGAAGAACTCAACGAATTTGTGCAATATTCCTCGATATCGATTAAGTAGAGTAACCAAAATGTTCCCAGATCGAAAGGGGTCGTGTTTGAGCATACCATTGGGACAGTTCCTCTGGGTAGCAGGAATTTCTGAGCTCATTTCGGTCCCTGTTTTCATTGTCTGTCTTTGTCAGCACGCCTTTGTTAGTTGGCTTTTTTCTGGTGGGATCGCAGCTGCGCAGAACTGGACAATGCTAATACAATATTCTGGGTTTAGTTCTTCGCTTCAAAATTTATCCCGGCGTATCGTGCAGCCGACTTCCAGCACGACTGTTTCCGGTATTGTTTCCAGTTTACTTGTTTTTTATTTTCTAACTCTGGAAAATAGCAAATGTCGGAAAAAAATCTTTCGAGCTTCTTACTAGATAATCAAGTAAAGTTTGCTCATAACTAATTCAAATACGAGTATGTATTTTTATTCAGGTAAACTCTTCCTCTTCTTCTTTCTTTCCTTTTGTTGGTGAATATGTGTAATTTTTGTTAAAGATATGGACGCCCAATGCTGGGAGCCATCTATCTATCTTATAAAGATTTTAGTCTTTCTTCGCCTGTCTTATATGGTGAGGAATACAGTTTTTCTATGGAAAAGGGAAGGCACCAAAAAAATTATTGCGGAGGCGTGACACACTGGATAGTTTCAATAGTCTGTCAGCGTATGATAGCGACGACACCGAAGAATTAGCTACTCTTAAGAAAATTTGACAACTCCGCGAAGAAAGTGCGCTTAAGGTCTCCCGAAATCAAATCTGCAATATACCCCAATGAAAGGCAAATATCACCGTCACCTAGTCGAACACTCAAGCACTTTAGTTCCAAAAGGGGATAATAACTCTCAAACAGGGTAAAAGATTCCGGCAATAGACTATCTAACCCGACTTCGGTGAAGAAGTAAACACTAAGGCTGTTAAATTCATTCATACAATATAATCTACAATCATTCAGAACAAAATTCAATGAAATGAAACTTTGATGTTTACTCCCATTTCCTCAAAGATGCATGACCCTGAATCTCCAAGCTAACATTTCACACTAATGGTAAAACGCTTCAATTTTTGGCGACTGCATTCAGTTGTTATGAACGTTTACTGATAAAGTCCGTCCATCATCAATATAGCGCGAATACTGAACCTACTTCTTCATAATTACGTTCTGCATCTCCACCACTCGACGACCACTTCATTGATCACCACTTCATAATTACGTTTTTTACTGCCAGTTTACTCACCACTCGATCACTTCACCTCTCACGAATCTAACTTGGAGTGATGTAAACCTAGAGCTTAATGTGCACAAAATACTTATTGAATTTAGTAACCGTTCCAGTGGCTGTCTACTGTTTGTAGTCTATGCAATATGAATTTACTCCTACACGAGTCTTGAAATGATCCTCTCAGTTGTTAACATTCGTTGAAATGATTCCTTGATGTACTGGAACTTGATGATAATCTTATGCATCCTCCTGGGCAATTAGCCATAGTTTACTGTTACTTACTATGATTGTGCTGCACATGTGTGATCCACTTGCTGTAATCTTGTTCGTATTTGTATCAACTCTCACTTGAGTCACAACAATCTCCTGTGCAGATTATCAGGAAGCCCTGACTACTCATCTATGCTCCAGACGTGTTGAGTTTTGTTATTGAGGAAAAATAATACTAATGGCGGTCGTAAAGGAGCTAAAAGTTTTTGTTGTATTTATTTGTTTCTTCTCTACAATATTCTTTGTTATTTTTAATCGTTAAGTTTTTGTTACTAACAAAAATAGTCGGCTGATTTAATCGTTGCCTGCAGTCTTCTTTTTCTTCCTCTTCTTAGTTGTAGGCTTGGAAGCAACGGTGAAGGAGATGGTTTCATTTTGAGATATATTCTTTAATGCTCTGAGTAATTCACCCCACCACCTTAGCCAGTCATGCGTCATAGTTGTTTTACAAGTGCTGGTAATTCATCTATGCTGCCACTCTTTAACTTTCGTCACTGTTCATGTAGAGTTATTTATTTATGTTGCCCATCCACGATTGTGATCTGGAGTTGCATTAGTTCAAATGTTCGTATGTCGTGTGTATCGAACTTGTGTAGTGAAGGAGATAAATGCTGCTGATATTTGTCAAAGTTTTTAATTTAATTGCTTGCATAATAGTGTATGTTAGCAGAATAAGTTACTCATTGATTATATGATCGCACTGTAGCTACTTTAGATGAGGAATTACGATGGTTGCTGACAAAACTTAAAACGATCTACACTCAACAGTAGGGAAAAATTCAAAGAGAGTGGATGTGTACACTGGTCAGGCAGTCTAGGAATGTGTATTTTGAAGGAATCAAGGTTGTGTCGCAAATCTCTCGATTGAGCAAAGGGAATGCTTTGAATATTTAGGACCGTGTGTCACTGCTAATGCAGAATTGGACTAGGAGTGGGTCACAGCATCACAATGGGATACAAGCTACGAAGAAATAATGAAGAAGGTGAAGAAATACGTTAGTGTGAGACCATGCTTGTACTGACTGTTTTGTTGTATGGTACAGAAGCTTGGGGACTGCAGCATTGAGGATAATGAATTTTGGGAATAGGAGTTATGAAAAGTTACAGGTAGTGTCAGCAAATTATTGGGAGCAAAAAATTTTAGTGTTAGCGTTAAGTTCTAAAAAAAATAACAGTATACTGTAAAGTTGTACAAGTTGTGAAATTTCTGAAGTATAAAATTTTTATTTCAGGTAGTCCTGCGTATTGTTGAATGAATGGAAAGAAAGGAGCGTTGAATGGTTGAAGTATTTCTGAAGTGTGCACTAGATTGTATGATACACCCTTAATATAGAGAACCTACAGCTCTTTAGAGGTGTAGTTTTCTTTCTTAAAGACTAGATGCGAGAGTAAACGTCGTAGTGCGTCACTGTAGTAGGTATACTAGTGATATGTAAACTAGTGAGAGGTATACTAGTGAGAGGTATACTAATGAGAGGCAAGAAGTGGTAAAATGCAGGACTGTTTACTGAGGAAGCAGGGAGTTGTGTGATTATCCAAGTGATGGTCTGCCATCAGCTCGTAATGGATAGTTGTTATGAAGAATCATAGAAGTTATCCATGCCGTTTATCGTATTACATTTGGTTTATACGCGTGGATTCATTCATTAGATTTTCACTTGTATTCCCTAACTTGTGCGTATTTGTTATAACTTCCAATATTTTCCTGTAAGTAATTCTGCCATTCCAAAAATTTTACAGCGAATGACGAAGGTTGACTCTTATTAGTGCACTTGAAATATTTATATTTTGTTGTCAACGTCTTTGTTGCCCGTAATCGTTTCTTTTGACTTCCTCTTACTAATAAAAAACATACAAATTCGTATGCTGTGCTACCGTTAATTGCCAGGAGCAGCGCTAGACCGGTTAAGATTCTTTTTTCTGTGTAATGTCCCGGTTATTAGTGTTTTGATAGGATTTAGAGGAAATGGATTATTTCTTGTTACAACCGTCCCGCTGCGATACAGCACCGCCCTATTCTGCAGTGATGTACTCCGTGAAGAGCGTTCCTCGAAAGTTTTGTAGGATTCCTGAGCTCCCCTCGCAGGGAATGCTGATGGTGTGTGTCATCTTCAGTGGTCCTAGGGAATTATCTTTCATCTGTGGAAACACTGGCTACTCACCGCAGAATCAACAACACGGGTTGCAGGACACTTGCGGGTTTAGTTTTGTAGCTGCATTGTTTGGAGCATTGTCATTCCTTTCTTCTGCTTCTTTCTCTTATGGTCGAAACAGGCGCTCCGTACCTCTCCACTAATTTCTTTGACACTTCAATTACCTCCTTCAGTATTCAATTTTTTGGCGCATTGAGACGCTTTCTGTCCCTTTTGAAACACTTCCCGAGTGGATACTGTTGTTAAATGTTCTACTACAGCATTGAAAAATACCAAGTACTGTTCGTTCCATTGTGCACGGACTTGAAATACTCAGGCTACAATTTTTCAAGGCGATTCTCTATGAATATGGTGAAATTTTATTCGTTTTTATATCGTAATATAGCCGTTGTTACTTTTTCTCTTCATTCCTTCGTGCCGGCCGATTTACTTATTGCTTTGGTGCTGCTAACCTCGTATTTTAAGTACTTATTTATCTGCTTAGTTGATTATTTGTTAGTGTAGTAAATTCTTGGTTTAACTTTTAAGGCTGAAAGTATTGAGATACACTTCTCAACTTTGCTATGATTCTATTTCATAGTACGAGTTGTAGGAGTGATATATTTAAAAGCATATTTTGTTCGTTATTTTGTTAAACATTCGCAGGGTGTTACGACTTCACAGCTTGACTACCGCACTCTTCTTGATTCTTTAAATTTCTGAAGGGTGTGGATGGATGATCTTTATTCAGAGTAAACAGTTCTTTGATCTAACCGAATAAAGTCTCTACCAACTTGTTAAAACTGTATTCAGTTTCATCAAAGAACTGCCTGAACTATCTTACAAATTATTGAAATGGTTGAAATCTAATCTCTTCGTTGTCTTCGTTTTTTTTGTAATATACGGATCGTATGGCTAATATTTGTTTTTGAAAAATTACCTCATTTTAACATCTATCCTTGTTCACGGTCCGAAAATCCGGCAGCTAAACTTAGAAATTTAAAAGTTTTTGGCTTATTCCCAGTGTATAATTATAAAATTATGATTGTAGCAGGGCTCTTTACAATTGTATAGAAAATTCTATCACCCACCCACTTGTATTTTCCATTCATTACTGTCTTTCGAGCACATTCTTAATGTTGTAGAGGGGTTACAGTTATACAGTGCTCCTAGTCTTTTGTTCATCCAAATCTTGATTTATCTCGCACTCTTGGTGAATTTTGGTGGATCAGTGGAAATCACATGCTTCTCTGAAAGGAGTATTCCAGTAGCGTCTACCCTAGTTAGTGTTTTTGTAGAACGTATTGTTCTTTGTCTTAATTTTGAGCCATCTCTGACAGTTCTTACTGCATCAGCTTTTAGAATTCGTTGCTTTAAGTGTGTTAGGTAAGTCAACTTTTTCTTTAATTTCAGCTTATTTTTCGGTTAAGAGATCGAAATGACCTGCACAAGCTTAAGCTCTCCTGGATCTGTCTTTATCGTGTTTCATTCTTGTCGACTGAATGAGTCCTGGTCCTTCAATTTAATAACTATGTTGTTCATTTTTTCGTCGTAATTATATTGTTTTTAATGGCTGTATCTACTCATCAGCTCTTTCTGATTACCGGTGTTTGCTCTGTGTTCTCAAACCGTTCCTCACCACCTCTGCATTCAACAGGAAATCTACTTGTTCCTGCATTGTCATACATTCCTTGCTCCTGCATTGTCATACATTCCGTGTTTACCTTAGTAAAGTAATCATATGTATGGGCATGTTTTGAGCAAGAAGCTATTGTAAAATGTTTCATGCTCTGAACCTTAGGTTGCAAAATATTCCAAAATATTTTATTGCAACATGCTTCTCATTATTTTTTATCTTCCAGCGATTTATAAATTTTTCATTTTATTGTTGCCATTTTTCTCAAGACGTATTGAAAAATATTTGTTATTTTACTCAGTATTTATACCATGAGGGATATAAACAATACGTGGAATTGTAGCGTTTTCTTACTCTAAATTTACGCTTATTTGTCACAGTCTAGTAACTGCTGAAACTAATTTGTTTAATGTAATAATTTAATATAATCAGGGATAGTGAAGTTCTATTTCTACTACTATTTCTCGATGCAAAATTTTGGCTGAAATTGATTGGCTCTGCGACGTCTGTCAGCTTCAGTTCTTAACACATCGCTGGTGTCCATTGTAGAAACTGATCGTCAAGCATTTTATTTGTCCTACCCTAGCGAGGCTTGAACCACAATCTCAACAATCGCATCGCTCCCTTTTGAGTCACAAAATAAGTAACTTCTGTCTTGTTCCCCTGAAATGTATTTTGCCTGAAACTCTGTTTCCCGTTGAGGGTAGACGTGCCTGTGCGTGTTTGTTAGTACGCTGATGTAGGCGATGACTGGGATGTGTTGATGGACATGAGGGGAAATGTTTCCGGCCCCCGGCTGCTGGACCAAGTCCCACGTAAGATAATTTAATGGAAGAGGCCGTCCTCTTTTCAACATACACAGTTCTGGAAGGAAGAGAGGCGTTTGCGGTGAGGACATTATCCAAGGCTGTCAATTGTCATGCTGCTTTTAGTGCTGGTGGTTCGATTCTAAATGAAATTAAAATGCTAGTAATCTAATTCACAGTATTTAATTTGCGTGTTCCAAGTAATCATGCAAGCCATATGTGTCCCATATATCGTACTTACTAATGAACTGTTATTTTTTGTAAGTTCTGTTTTTATTGTTACGGCATTTGTATAAAATCATTGAACTGTTTTGTTGGTTTTGTAGCCTCTGCTCTGTTAGTTAATAGGAGTCTTCTCTAATAGATTCGAATGGTCTGCTCATCCTCAAACTCAACAAGCGTTTGTTCAATACATTTTGATAGAATAACTTATCATAATCATCTTCGAATTATATATACATATGAAGATACCAAATCTAAATCTAAATATCATTCGTTTTGAATCTATGATTTTACAAAGTTTAATGAGTAGCAGTTATCAAATGCAATTATTATTACAACAGAATTCTTCGCATGCTTAGTGTATTGAAGTGGATCAGACAAGGTGCTTCCAGAATTGGCCACTTTGGGCCTGTTCAGATATTCATTCCGTTGATGTAGTTCAATAAGTACTATTTTTGCATTGCGAGCTGGTGATGCACTACAACTTCATAGTCTCTAAAAGGTCACGTCGAGTATCTTTTATTTTTGTTGAAAGCTTGGTCTGACCTCCAAATCGTTGGGATGAATGATGAACGATCCTCCTGTGATGGATGAATTATTTCCACAAGGTGGGACGTAATCAAAACTTGGATACGAATAGGAACCAGAACCCATCACAAAAATGTAAACGTTATGACGCAAGCAAGTTGTAAAGCAGGAAATTAAAAGACTAACAAAATTGTATGCTCTAAACAAATGGAAGCATAGCATGACTGGGAAGACCAACTCAACTAGATGAACCTGAAAGAATGAACCAACTACTAAAATATTCTACGATGGAAGTTTTGGCAGGCAACTCCTTTTTGCCATCAGGTTTAAGGCATTAAGTGTAGCTAGACATACTTAAGAATGAAAAATAACAGGCTGTGCATGCAATCTAATACAGAAAAAGAGGAAACAATTGTACATCTAGTCTTAGAATGTAGTAAATATGAGTATATATGAGAGGGTTTTATATGTGTGATTTGAGAGCAATATAGAGGGAACCAGTAGAGTGCTGTGTTGAAGAGGACTCGGGCATGAGCAGTCTTGTACGGGTGGATGAAGGATTTTTGTGGTTGCAACGAAGAATTCGATAGCGCATGCATGGAAAAAGAGACTTTGACTTCGAACAGTCAGTCGCCTGGATTAGAACGTTACTACCTGCCAAGCATGAGGGCTGTTGATGACAAGCTGGCTCTCCCAGTGATGCTCTTACTTTACTGGATCTTTTGAATGGAATAGCGCAGAGTGGTCCATGAAAGATTATATTAGACAAGCCTAGAACAGAGATCAAACACTCTCAATCCTCTTATTTGCCACGGAGTTGCAAAGACTAAGGGCCCTTTATTTTGTGTTGTACTCCAGCTGTTCATTTTTGTTTATCTCCTTATTAACGTACTCCTTTATTCAACAACAAATATGCTCCCATATTTAGTTATGATAAAAATGTAGCATTTCTATAATGGATAAAATCATTATAGAAATGTTACTCTTTGAAGATCTTTTGTTTGAAATTTTCGCTCAATTCCCTCATTGGTTGCCTGCCATCGCTCGCAAACGGAATCGATTAAATGAATTCAGAAGACTGGCATACGTTCAACATTTCTTAAAAAACACTCGCTTGAGTGTATTTTTACAATAAAGTATTAAGTACGTTTTACTGCGTTTTAAATTTTACGATCATTGTTTTTACTACAATTTCTTAAAATGAACGATAGATTTATATTATTTGATACAAACTTTGATTTCGGCTTTTCAATTTCCGCGTTCTTCCCAGTGGCCGTTTGGTTTTCTCTGGTGGGAGTTGTCGTTGTGGAATTGTTCTGTTATTTTCGTGTATTGCAGATGTTTGATTAGTTATTATGAAGATGGACGAGGCCAGTATTGGGGGATTATGCATTGGGATAACCGTGGACATCGAGAGAACCGATGGTAAGTTGAATATTTCTGTTTCATCTCCAGCTTGATCGTATAATCCGTAATCGTGCCTGAACTTGACAGGTAATGTAACAGGGAAATGAAAAAATTGCAGAACTGTCATTAATAGTTTCCTCATTATATTAGTTACGTGCTTGTCATATGTCAACTGCTTAGCGTAATTATTTAAGTATATTATTTTTAATCCAAATAATTATTAATTGGGATTACTAATTCTTAATCTTTGCTGTCGACCATGTGTGAGTGTCTCGTTAAACTTGTTGAATGATCGAAGATGTGTTTACTGCAGTGTAGGAAGTTGCAAGTTATCAGTAACTTGCATTGTTTGCATATTAACCGTGAAGGCGTGATTATATTTAAATGCACAAGTAATTGATGTGTCTTGACAAAAATTTAATGTTCATTTTAGAATATTGCTTATATGTACATACAAACTTTTTAGATATGAAATCAGTATGTATAGTTAAGCAATTTTTCTGAAAATTATTTAAAAATTTTCTAGCTGTATGTAAGATTTTAATGTTCACAGCAAGTGGAGTTCCTAACTCTTGTTTGGTTGTAGCTCACACTTGCTGGCCAGCATATTGTTCACAGCATTAGCTTTAATTCTAAAAACTTTATAAATGGTAATGTAAAAACCTTACTCTTGATCAGATAAACATTGATATCAATGTTGAGAGGACATGTTTATTCTATGTGTGACAATTTGTTTGCCATGAAGGCAGAATTTAACCATTAACATAATTTTTAAATTTAGTTTTAAGTAAAAAGAATTCTTAAACATAATTCAAGAAAATTTAAGTAAAATTATTTGGCGACTACTTTGCAGAGCAACGATTTTTACAAATCAGTTGAAAAATGTGCAGTGCAATGCATGAACATTGCTGGGATCTGGAGGGTGGTTTTGAAGCCTAAATTTATAACCTGAGTTTAAGATTGTATACTACTCTCCATGTTATAATTTCTGACCAGCAAAAGCTAACACACTACAAACAACAAATTAGCTAGTGTCTGGGTCTTGTCTAACAATTTTAAATCATTATTAAGTTTCTTCAGTTGTTGAACATGCTAGAATACTTGGGATAAAAATCTACTGCAAAATTTGTATAAATCTTAAAAAAAGTGGCCTGTAATTATAGTATCAACTGCAAGCACTCTTGGAGTACTTCATCTCTCATCAGAATTTTGGAAGTTTAGGGTCAATGTTTTTGACTATTTCATTGCATTGTACTGACTTTTGACAGGGTTAGTGTAGGGGAGCTTTGGGTATCATGTGTGTGATGCCATTCATGCCCCCCCTACTAGTGGGCTCACCACTTAACATGTTCAGCAGTTTTACTAGCCAATGATACACCAAAACCAGGCAATTTTTACAAAGCTCCAACCAAATATGATGTACTGGTGACAATAAGTTGAAATTATTGAAGAGTGAGTAAATTTAAAATTAACTAGTAATTTTTGATTGTTTTATAATACAGGATTGCATGAACAAATTTAGGGGAAAATAAACCTTGACTATTGGTTATTTCTTTCACTTGTTGTGTTAAGATTGTGGAAAAAGGTTTTCAGTTCTTAGTAACTTTGATTACCTTCATAATTTAACTAATGGAGTTTTTGTATCTGTCCTTTTCTTTATTTATGATTGAATTTGTTAATGTAAACAGTTTTGATTTTGATAAAGGCAATTTTTTATAAAATGTAACACCTGCCATACCAAATTTGAGATACATCCCAAAACAATCTTGACAATATAGACCCTATGTAACCATAAAAACTTTTTTGATAAAATTTTAGTTCATTGTAAAGTCAATTTAGTATAATAACAT
Organism: Trinorchestia longiramus; assembly: GCA_006783055.1. Classification (NCBI taxonomy): domain Eukaryota; kingdom Metazoa; phylum Arthropoda; class Malacostraca; order Amphipoda; family Talitridae; genus Trinorchestia; species Trinorchestia longiramus. The sequence continues at coordinate 174,236 of VCRD01000081.1, forward strand.
GCTCATATATCTGAGTTTTGTTCTGAACAGAATTTTGGTGTTTGATTTTGATTTTCTTTGTAATTTATTTTTGTTGAAAATCCAACACCTTCATGTGTTTCTAGTAAGAAGATTTTTGTGTTTCTGAGCTGAAACTTTGATCTGATGTTAATATTAGGTATTGAAGAGCAGTAGCCTGGGTGTACTATTCTAGTTCAGGCTGACTTGCTCCCAGGTTTACCTTGTGTAATGCCAAATTAAAAGAAACCTATAGAAAATGTCTTGTTTTTTAGAGGTGCAGTGTACAGCTGCAACATGGATGTGCAGTGTACAGCAGCAACTTAGATGTGCAGTGTACAGCAGCAACTTAGATGTGCAGTGTACAGCAGCAACTTAGATGTGCAGTGTACAGCAGCAACTTAGATGTGCAGTGTACAGCAGCAACTTAGATGTGCAGTGTATAGCAGCAACTTAGATGTGCAG